>CM074748.1:1836914-2081914 GCA_037367245.1 Phrynocephalus guinanensis | reverse complement strand
GTGCTTATCCCAATCTATGGGCAGTGTAATGCAGGGAGCCTGGCTCTTGAATGGAGGACCTCTGAAATATTGGTTTTTTCCATCCCGTATGTGGCAGATGTAATATAATGATTCCTGTTCCCTTTTTCATGCCCTGTGAAATCAAATCCCACCGAGCCCAGTGGGACTTCATCCCTGGTAAGTCAATACCTATAGGACTGCTGTGCTGATTTAAAACATCCATGCTCAACTACTGTATCTGACATGGAAGAGTGGTGGAGCTGAAATTTCCTGTGCACATATTACAAATAGATGAATATGCTACGTATTTTTCTTGAAACATTAACTTGCATTAAAGCAAAGCAAAGCAAAGTGTTCTGCTTATAGACCACCCCCATGGTGCTTAAAGCATCCTCTGGGCGGTTTACAATTTAATTCTGCCAGCTCCAAATGTGCTGCTAAGTCATTTCTGATTTCTAGTGACTTCAATAGGAAAACTGAGGTGATGTGAAATATTTAGGCTCACCGTTGCTACTCCCTCACATTGATGTCCATGGTTGAGTGGGGATTTGAACCCAGGACGCCGGAGGGACTCCTTCCACTAAGCCCCACTGGCTCTCAAGGAGATTCCCACAATCTTATCCTTACACTGATAATTAGGATGGCATTCTACGCCTTTGGGATTGTAATGGGAGAGACAACAGATAAGGAAAAATGAGCAAGAAGGGAAACATGATGATTGCATTTCAGTTCTTTTACAGACCAGCTGGGATAGGAGGAAGCAGCAGCCCCCCCCCAAAAAAAGCAAAAAATGCCCTCTCTTTTTGAGGAATGCCCTCCTTTTGGGTGTTCCTTGGTGGTGATGGAGCATTGGCCACCTATCCTTAGGTTGTCATTTGGGGAATTGTTTACTCTTCTGCTTGTGTATGTCAGTATCCATCTGTCCATCCATCCATCCATCCATCCATCCATCCATCCATCCATCCATCCATCTATCCATCCATCCATCCATCCATCCATCCATCCATCCATCCGACGGCTACTTAGGCATGCTTAAGGCTATTGGATTAGGAACACTCATTCCAGATGCTCCTGGCCAGTTAAAACAAGAAACTTAACAACCATATTTCCAAGAACTAAACTTGAGCACAGAAGCCTAAATATCTGGAAAGGTCTTATGTATCAGAACCAGTGTTTTTTTGGAACTCCTCTCTCTCTCTCTCTCTCTCTCTCTCTCTCTCTCTCTCTCTCTCTCTCTCTCTCTCTCTCTCTCTCTCTCTCTCTCTCTCTCTCTGTGTGTGTGTGTGTGTGTGTGTGTGTGTGTGTGTGTGTGTGTGTGTACATTGTCTACATCGTACCATGGTTCTGAGGGGATGCCATTCCAGAGGGATGTTCCTTCTCATAGGGTGCAGAAGGGAGTAGGGAGAACTGCTGGATAGCAGAGTGGTCCCCATATCTGCCAAAAGTTGGGAGTTCGATTCTGTCCCAGTGCCTCCTGGAGTCCCTTCCAGCTCTGCTGTTCTAAAATGATGATATATATTTTTTGGCTAATGTTGCTACATCTGAAGGCACTAGTTGACTTCTTCAAATGAATGCTTCTCTGGATCAGATTCCATTCATTCTCAGCACAGGCTGGCTTTCACGTGGTGGTCATAACAGTTGTAACAGTGAAGTGTTCCGCTTGGAGAGATCTTAATGGCAATCGTAGCTGAGTCCATTTCTGATTAGGGAATGGAAAAGATTAGAACGGCCTGGTTACATTCAGTGTAATACCTCTTCTTAATTGCTTTGCTTTGGCTTTTATTTTTGGCTCAGCTCTTGGGAAGGAAGGGAGGCTGATGAAACCACAGCTGGATGTCACCGGAGACACCCTCGTCGTTGATGCTGGAGACTCTTTTGCCCTGACCTGCAGGTAAATTGTGTTTGGGGAATCCTGCGTAGTATCTTGAACTCGGGTTCCAAGATCCATTGCAGGATGGGGCCTCCTCCTGAGCATATGCAGAGTGCCACTTAACCTGGCTGTGATGCCAATGGGAACTTCTACCCAAGCCTTACAAATGGAATGGAGGGATTTTCATCAGGGCTTCCTCCTCTTACGTCTCCCATTACAGTGTCCCCTGATCTTTCAATTAAAGAAAAAATGAAGATGCAACTTTATATGAAAAAGGCTCGTGACCACCCCAAGGTCACTGCTAGCCTGCTGGTATCATTGTCACCCTCTCTAATTTCACTTGGAAGAGATCTATTGTGTGTTTTCCTTCTAGTGTTTTTGAGTGCTTTGTAGGTATGGTTTCAGCCCCATCAAAAAGGCACTCTCTTTCCCACCGAAATGGCATAGAATCATACCTTTCATCCCAAATCGATGCTAAGCCGTTCATCACCTTGTCCAAAAGCTGTTGCGTCGCAAAAGAAGGAAGGAAACCAGCTCACCTTCATCACCCAGAAGTTTTGACAAACTTTTAACTCATCGGCCCAGAAGTGCTTGAGCAGATGCCCGTTAATTGCAAGGTTATTTCAAGAAGAGGAAATGATAGAATCCGGGGCCTAAGTATTCTACCAGGAAAAAGAAAATACAAGGCACTCACTTGTGAACAGGTCTTATGCTTTAACGCAAATAAAAGGACCCTGCAAGATTAACATTGTTATACCAATGAAGAGGCACCTAAATTAATCTGTTTGTCAATGATTAGAATCCTATCAGTGAATTGTGGTGGCCTAAGTATAACTGCAGTGATTATTTGCTGATTGAGTCTTTATTGGTTTTTAAATTATTTTTTCAGGGATACCAGGGGAACACATCACTGGGGTGGGAAGGTCTCTTGTCCCAAAACATCTTGCCAGCTTAGTACATGATTAGAATGTCATCCAGAATCATGCCCTCCCATCTTTTCCTCGAATGGAAGAACAGATCATAGGGGGGGAAAACACTGTTTGCATTGTTCCGGTTTGAAAAAACTAGAAGCCCTGAGTAGGGATGGGCACAAAACACCATGATGGCATTTTGTTTCATTTTTCGTTCCTCCACCCTTTTTGTGTCATTTATTACAAAATGATTTTTAAATTTTTTTATCCGTGGTGGCGTTTTACAGAGGAAACAAAATGGTTCATTTTAATGGGGAAAAAAATGATAGTTTTGTTACGTCTGCTTCATCGTTTCGTTTCGTTTCGTTTCGTTATGTAACGAAACAACAAAACAGCATTTTTGTTTTGTTTTGTGCCTGTCCTTAGCCCTGAATAACAGAAGGGGGAAAGCTGAATCAGATGCAAAAAGGCCAGGCCGATTTGCAGTGGCTTTTGCACTGTGTAGTTACTAATTAAAAAATAACATTGTACATGTGGAGCAAATCCCTGCCTAAAGCATTTGTCAGTGTAGCCACACCCTAAGGGAGACATGTTAACTTGCCTACCTGGTTCTAGCTGGGGACAAGACTAAGATGGGTCATGTATTCACTGTGTTTTCTCAACAGGGGTTCACGTGCCTTAATGTGGTCCTGGAGTAATGACCAGTCTGCCCATGACAAGCGGGGGAATGTGAACAAGCATCCGTGCCCAAACAAGCCCTCCTTGACCTGCAGCACTCTTGTGGTGAACCAAGCCGTCGCGAACGACACCGGCTACTTCACTTGCCTTTACAGCCACCTGCCTTCGAACGAAGACCGCAAGGCCACAATCTACGTCTTTGTCAGAGGTAAACCCTTTGGAAAGCTGGGTCCCCTCCCCTGTGGACAGACTCGGGTTCTGCATGGGAGGTGGCCAAGAGGAAGAGGGTAGCTGCGCAATGGGAGTGATGTTGTCGGGAGATTGCCACTGATTAGAGACTCCCTTTTGTGATTTGGGGGCATGTACGGCTCTTACGCAACGCAACAGAGTTGCGAGAACCCCAACATGGCAAAAGGAAGCCCTTTGCTGCTGTTGCTGCTGATGGCATCCGTCTCACCATGCAGGCAGGCCAAATCTCACAGGATATCTGTGTTTCAGGATACCAGCCATCCCTTGAAACAGTGCCGTCCTGCACCGTCTTCTTGGAAAGTGAATCTCATAGCCCTTAGAGCTGCATCTATAGGACTGTTCTCTTTCCTTTGGCACACTCGCCATTTCCTCTCCTTGCAATGTTACAGCCCGGCAGGGGCCTTAACAGGGATCTTGTTCTGGTTTTGTACTATTTCCTCCTTTCCACCACAACTTTAGAATAGAATAGAATCCTGTCCTTTGGCTCCATCATTTGCATCACGGTCAAAAATGCGTCCTAGCCAAGTTGCTTCCCTCTTCATCATGAAATCCACCTGTGGTTAATTAATGTGGGTTCCCGGACAGAGGTAACGCTTGCCAGGGCATCATCTAACCATTGGCAGTTGCCATTTCACCCAACGGCAGTGCTTTGGAAAGGCGGTTCCCAAACAGAGAAGCCCAGGTGTCATTCAACTCCAAGACCTCCGAGCAGGCATGACCGGTGGTAAGGGATTTTTTTGAAGCCACCAGGACCATTATATATGTGACCCCTTTGCCCTAGAAATGGTGTCCTGCAGCATCGTGCTTTTTTTTAAAGGTAAATGTCCTGTTTTTAGGGTTGCCACCATTTTTTCATGATCCTACAGAAGAGACGTGTAAGTCTTTGAAATGCTTGGTATTTTACTGTCATTGAGAACGGTTGATTCAAATTTGTTTCTGGGTGGGAAGGGGTAGATTAGGAATTGGCCCAGTTATTTCTGGGCACCGGCAGGTGGGGTGAGAAAAAACATCACAAGTCAATCGCTCTTCCTCTGAGACCACGGGCCAGTTCTTACAAGAAGCCAAGAAGAATAGCATTTTTTCCCTTTTTCAGTTCTGAAGTCCCTCGGTGGCGCAGTAACGGAAGACTCCCTCCTTCCTGGCCTTGCTTTGTGGAGTTGTTCAGGATTGCTCAAACTTTGGCATGAGGGAGGCTGGAACACAGCTGGGCAGAGATTACCTCTGAGTGCTTGGGCTCCTAAATTATCCTGCAAGTTCATGTCCAGAACCCAGGTGCCACTTTTCTGCCAGGCAGGGTCTGCTTATGGAGAGTTGGTTTATGTGGTATTTGCTTTAAGTGTTTAATTATGGCAACCACCACCACCACCACCACCACTACCACCACCACCACCACCACAACATTGGGAAGTTAAATGTAACTTTCAGTTAAGCAAAGGGTATAAAGCAGGGCTGTTCAACTTTGAACAGGCCAAGGTCTACTTTTTCCAGCCCAAAGTGCCTGAGGGCTACTACACTAAAATCTCTACTTATGGATTTTATCAGTTCCGAGCTTATGCTTAAAAGTAAAAAAATTTCTAAGTAGAGCAGTGGTTTCCCATAGGAATACATTGAAAACCAATTAATCTGTTCTGGAGGGAACAGATTTCAATGCACCATGGCCCTTGAAACTGCCCTGCTCGGCTGAGACAATGGGCTGGCAGACCCAGAACTTTGATGGGGCAGTGGTGGTCCTTGGGATGGGGGAGGGAGGGGTGGAGAACTTATCCCCTCACTTTTTTTATTGATGGCCAGCGGGCTACTTTTGAACCCTTCGCGGGCTACTGGTACCCCCCGGTCTACCTGTTGGACAGGCCTGGTATAAAGGACTGTGGGGTTTGGCCATTAACAATAAGCTGACATGAGAGATCAGAATAAGACACGGTATTATCAAAAATGCATGAATTTTGCAGTATATGGGGAGATTTCATAATATTTGTTCAGGTGAAAGAGACTGATCAGGGGTCAATACAAGAAACATGGCATTTTCTGACAAGGGGCTTTGTAATGAGAAAGAGCAAAATAATGATAATTTTAAAAACCACAGGTATTGTAAAAAAATTCCTGATCATGAGGAGCACTAAATATTAGCAATAAGTTGTATATCGAGAGCTATTCATTTGTATTAATGTTATTTTCCCATTCCTTTTGTAGTCATTGATTCTCTCCTCCTCAGGCAGAGAAATGGCTTGATGCTGCTCAGATAGGAGTCCTCTGACAGGATTCAGGTTTGCCCTCAATAAACACACAAAATAATGAGTGGGGAAGGACCAGGGCCATTTTTGGTTACTTCTTTCTGGGCAGAAATGCAACATTTTGTTTTGTTGTGTTTTTTTGACCCATGAAGGTGGAATGCTTTCTATTCCCCTAGAGCAGTGGTTCTCAACCGGTGGGTCCCCAGATGTTCCTGAGCTGCAACTCCCAGAAACCCCTTCCAGCCCAGCGAGTGGTGGAGGCTTCTGGGAGTTGCAGTCCAGGAACATCTGGGGACCCATAGGTTGAGAACCACTGGCCTAGAGCATAAAAGGCATGCTAAGAAAAAGCATCCAGAGTCCCATAGTGGGACCCACCATGTCTGGGGGTGGTTCACACCTTGATGCGCTGTGAAGGTCAAGGCTCCCCATGCTAGCTTGCCAACCCCTATTTCTTTTCCGGATTTGTGTGGTTTCCTCCTTCCCCTTGAACATTGCCCTTCCTGCTTCTCCTGCATCCTTGGGCTCATCCCATTCCCACCCCCCTCTGGATCTTTGTTTGTGCTGTGTGTATGTGTATTGTGCCTCCTTGACCTGGGTTGTACAGGCAGGAGCTCCACCCTGCCTGCCTTCCTGCAAACAATCTTCTGACCTGCCGAAGACCAGACAGGCTGTCTGCTGGGCTGACTTTTTTGTTTTTTAAAAAGAAGCCCTTTCACATCTCCTTGGCTGTTCTTGACAGCTGATAAGCTGGCTGACATTGCACAGTCGGCATCTCCTCTCGGCGTGCGACGTGCCTTGCAATGCGGCACGGCCCTGGCATTTCCTCGAAGGAGAATGCACACGAGGGCTGGAGGCAACGAGCGAGCTTTCTTTGCAAACAGGAATGCTGCACCTTGAACGGACAATTGATGCTCTTAGGTATGGAGCAGGTTGAGTTGGTTTGCCTAAAAGGGAATTCATGCCGTGGGCCGTGATGTTATCTCCCAGCAGGGCAATCGGTGTTACTTGACACCCAAGGTCAATATCACCCATCCGTTTATTAAAGAAGGATTAGTTTCACTAGCTAGATGGAAGGGCCTTTGTGTACCTATTATACTCATTTGTTGAATTCATGTTTGATTTGTCAAGGGTTGTATGTTGTTATGGGTGCTGTGAGCATTGGATGAAGCCTTGCTGCAGAACACGGCATGGGCAACGCAAGGCCACACCTGCCATAGTGATGCTGGTGCCAAGGCTAAAGGGCCACTGCAAAAGCACTTTTGCTGGTGCATTGCACCATCATTCCTGCACCAGGAGAATCACACAGTTCCGAGAATAACACTGAGGCTGGCATAACTTCATGTCACACTGGCATGAACAGAGACTTTGCCCTCTGTCTGTTCCAGGTGTTTCAGCAGCAACTATACCATGAGTCACTTTCTGACATGAAATGCTCAGAGTTGGAATGCTGGGGGAAAAACGGAGCATTCCAACATTTCCCGTGCACCAGAGAAGCTCACGGTGCGGAAGAGAGGAAAGGGAAGGCACCTACCCCTCCTTCCCTCCCTCTCTTTTTTAAAATAAAAGCCGCATGAACAAAACTGTCCAGGAGGAGAAATAGAGCCATGTGTTTTGTTCGCATGAGGAGGGGCAGCGGCAAAGCATCGGAGAGGTGTTGTTGCAAAGAGTTGCAAGCGGGACGCTGAGGAAAGGAGAGGAAATGTGAGCAAAGGAAGACAGTGACAAAGAAGGGCAGAGGTTGAAGGAAAAGCCAGAACCTAGGGATGATTTTGATTGCAGGAGGGATTTATATTTACAAAATGAAATTTTATTCCACCCTTCCTCTGGAGCACCAAGGGCATTATACAGTAGCCTCTCCCCCCCCTCACCCCGTGCTAATTAGAAATCGCTTCCCCCCCATTAACGACTGAGTTTTTACAATAGATAGTAAATAGCACAATAGAGAGTAGATAGTGAATCTCACTAGTTATTAATATAGGATTTGTAATAATGCCTAGGGTGATCCCACACTGCAGGGGAAAAATGCCTTTTGACAGTGCAGAGAATAACCTTTGGCTGGCACTTTAGTTCCTGGACAAATGAATTAATTTGTACCTAGGGCCTTTCCACGTTCTGCTGGATTCATTTCAAGTTCCTTTAAATCATCATCATCATCCCTTTTGAGCTGCAGAGTTGGAAGGGACCCTGTGGATTATGGTGTCCAGACCCCCTCAAGGAGGCCCACCGGAGGAATCGAACCCCCCAACCTTTGGCCCCACAGCCAGTGACCTAAACCACTGAACTATCCAGAAGGTGTGGGTTTGGCTGTAATTTTCTTCTTCTTGGAAGTCTAGGAAGTGACTGCTTACTGGGAGAAGGGCCCCCCCCCAAGTGTGGGAGCAGCGGTAAAGCTTCAGCACAATCCCATAAGATTCTACTCACAACTAAAGTCCGTTCAGCTTAATAACACTTAATCCCAGATAAAGGGTTATTAAAGGGTTGCTACTCAAATTGTCAGTGATGGGGGTCATGCAAGCTGGATATAGACCAGTTACCAGTAAGTGGTCAGATTTCTGCTGGAAACTTAGGGCCATCCAAGAAGCAGTACAGACACAAAGAACTGCTAGATGGCTCCATGGGTTTTGGTATCCAGCCAGAGAGCCAGAGTTGGCAGTTCAAATCCCCACTGAGGGACTTAACGAGTATGCCACAATTAGCTGGTCCAGCTTTGGAAACTCTTCTTGTGTCCATATAAATATCCAAGAAGATTCCTGGAGGAAAAAGTCCATCACAGGTTACAAACCATGAGAGAGATGTGCAATCTCCAGGCTTAAAACCAGGGTCCTTCAAGGGGCAGATGCAGGGGAGTGGTATCAGGAGACAGAGATCTAGTCTGGTGCGCTCCCAGAGGCATCTGGTGGGGCCACTGTGAGATACAGGAAGCTGGACGAGATGGGCATTTGGCCTGATCCACCAGGGCTCTTCTTATGTTCTTATGTTCTTATGTACCGTTTGAGTGCATCCCGTGAGCTACAAAGCATAGGACAGAAGCAGAGGATGTCAGACATCAATTTGGAAGGTTGAGCCTCTTTTTTGGAAAGTTCAGCCTCTCAGTAGGTGGAAGTATTTCTGACTGACAAAACCCAACCAACTGGCCCTTCCCACCCTCTCGCCCTGGAGGGAAGAAAATTGAATGGCACTGTTATTGTTCCTCCTGTTTTTCCTTGGCAAATAACTTCCTGGATATATAGCCAGAATTGTGAGGGGAAAACCCCAAAGCAGGTGAGAAAACACAAGGGTGAGGGAGTGTTTACTTTTGGGGTGTGTTTTTCAAAAGAAAAGCAAAGGAAGGAAGGAAAGAAAGAAAGAAAGAAAGAAAGAAAGAAAGAAAGAAAGAAAGAAAGAAAGAAAGAAAGAAAGAAAGAAAGAAAGAAAGAAAGAAAGAAAGAAAGAAAGAAAGAAAGAAAGAAAGAAAGAACATGAATGCTTCCTTTCCTTTTGTTATTTGACTGGTAGAGGAGCTGTAGAAATTTTTTAAGTGCACTCACGGGAGAAGGGGAGTGAGTCTCCAACACAGAGGAATATATTATGGGAGGATAAATATTCAGAATTTTTTCCCAAGCTGGTAGGGGGTAAAAAAAAAAAGCTTCCCTCCCTAATAACCATTTTAAATGATGTAGTTCATTTCCTGGTTGGGTATAATTGTGCAGCCATCTCTTTTAAAATTCAGATGGGTAATCGTCGCCCCGAACATAAGCTGATAATGAGAACGAGGGAGCTGCTTCTGGAGGTCCTTCTCTGCCCTGTATCAGGGGCAAAATCTGGCCTCTGTTCCTTCCGTTGTGGCTCTGCTTGAAATAAACAAACCAAACAAAGAAACCACTTTTAAATACTCTCCAACCTGGGAAGAAATAATAATAATAATAATAATATAATAATAATAATAATAATAATAATAATAATAATAATAATAATAATAATAATAATAATAATAATAATAATAATAATAATAAAGGTTATTATTAAAGGTTCCCCCACATGTGTGCTAGTCGAGTCCAACTCTAGGGGTGGTGCTCATCTCCGTATTCAAGCCGAAGAGCCAGTGTTGTGCAAGTCCATGGCCATGTGGCTGGCATGGCTGCAAGGAAACACTGTTTTACCTTCCCACTTTTTATGGCAGTACCTGTTTATCTACTTGCATTTACATGCTTTCGAGCTGCTAGGTTGGCAGGAGCTGGCGTGATCAGCAGGAGCTCACTCCGCTGTGTGGCATCCGGGATTCGAACCGCCGAGCTGCCGACTTTGCAGTCAACAGTTTTCGGAGCCTTAGTCCACTGAGCCACCATGCCCCTGTGATGATGATGGTGATGATGATGATGATGGTGATGATGATGATGATGATGATGATGATGATGATGATGATGATGATGATGGTGATGGTGATGGTGATGGTGATGGTGATGATGATAATAAATAGCAGCAGCAGCAGCAGCAGCGGTGGGATCCCAGAGGCCTTCTGCCTTTCATGATGGAGTGATAATTGTCTTCTGCTGCACAAACTCCATGGCTGCCTCACGCCCTCACCTTCCTCTCTGCTTCACCAAGCTTAGATTTTCAAAGAATAGAGAACCTCTGTGCAGAATTGAAGGTGATAAAGCTACCCTAATTGCACCCTCATGTGGTAGGAAGCAGTATTTTTATGGTGCTGATCATCCTCTGGATGTTTCTACCAACAGCCTCCATCAACGAAGCAAAATAATAGGACAACATAATAACCGGATGCTGTCAAGGCAGTTCTGATTGATGGCACCCCCTTTTTAGGGTTTCCTAGTTTGGAGAGTATTTTAAAAGTGGTTTCCCATTCTCATCTTCTGGGCTGCAGAGAGGGGGATTTGAACTTCCAACCTCCGGCTCTGCAACCAGAAATGTTAGTGACAGAGCTGTTTAGCCTGCATATGTTAAAGGCAAGCCATAGGATGGAATAAATTAGCATCATTGTAGCATGATGCTAATCTAGAGAGTTGGCATTGGGTTTTTCTACTGGGATTATAAAGCAGAAGTCTGGAATGTGAGGCGGGGGAAGAAAGAGGTGCCAATTCAGAGCCGTTATTAGATTATTCCACTGCTGCAGAGAATGACCGGCTGAAGGATGGTGGAGTTGCATCCTGAGAAGATCCCATGAAATCTATCGCTCCTCATTAGAGAGGCTTTTGAGGAACTGTCCAGCAAAATCTCTCCTGAAACACTGAGGATAGCTTCAGGTTAGAAGGACACAAAGAGGAATGCAAGGTTAAGAAGCAAAACCAGAACAGTGGCTGTCGTCACTTTGCCATTCCTGGTCATTGACATTTTGGAAGTGTTTTGGGGTGGAGGAAGGTTCAAGATTCCTGGGAGATGATGGATTTGTGTATGTTTTCCCCCAGAAACATTTATGCTGCCCACAGAACAAATGCACCACAGACCTTAATAATCAGAGAATCAGAGAATGGTGAAGTTGCCGTTACTCCATATAGGAATACAAACCAAAGGAAACCTGCCAGGTAGCTCTCCAAATTTATCTTGAATGCCTCCAGCATTGGAGCGTGATGGCAGTTATATTCAGACCATCTGGAGAGTTGATGCATCAGCTTTGCTGAAACTGAGCAACTCTACAGTACATCTGATGTCTTAGGAAGACACAACAGAAAGACATCTACTTGAGCAGTTGCCTGTTCTTTTTGCTTTTGTTGCTGGTGGTTCATAACCCTCTTCCCTTGTGTGGACCTCTTGAGAACCTCATATGCCTTGGTGACCCCTGGAATTCTGACCAAGTCCAAAATTGTACACTCCTGAAAAAAAAAACAGGTGGAGATTATAGTGAGGCCAATCACTGCATGTGTCAGAAACACATCTGCAGTTTAAAAATGGCGCCCAACCTGCCTTTTTTGAGACTACAGTAGGGCTTGTGTAGCTCCCTGGGCACTGTTTATCTGTGCTTTATAGGTGGGTTTGTGAAATATAAAACTTTGATATATATTATCTCAAACATCTGGTTCCAACCCTAGACAAGCAGCTGCAGATGGTGTTCTTTTCTCTCTCCATTTCTTTCATTTGACTTGAAGCTGATGGGAAAAGATATGATTGATTTGGTTGGTTGGTTGGTTGGTTGGTTGGTTGATTTGATTTGATTTGATTTGATTTCTATATTGCCTATCAGGCACCCAAAGCCACTCTGGGCAGTTTACAAAAATACACAGATAACAATTAACCAAGAAGCACAGATAAATAATGAGACACAGTTCAAACTAAATGATACATTCTAAATAAGGCTCTCTTGTATATCCTCCACTTGGCGGTTCGGAACTTGGAGGCAGGCACTGATGCTGAGCTGCAAAGGGAGTACGGTGTAGTGGTCAGGGGAGCAGGTTGGGCTTGGAGGGTCCAGGTCCAGAAGGAACAAGAAACTCACTGGTGATTTTTGAACCAGTCCCTATCCGTCAGGCTAACCTACCTCCCAGGGCTGTCCCAAAGATCTAGCGGAGGAAGGCTGTAACCATTGGGGTGGAAATCTCATGGGTGGATTGAGCTCCTTGGGTTGCTTTATGTGGACCACTCTTTCCCGCACCCTTCACAAACTTGCTGAGTTGCTGCTGAGAGTGTTTTAAAGAAAGGGACACTGTACCAATGAGAGGAACCCCTTTTGAGCACCATCATGCCTTCTGACACCCCAAGGAACCCACCAGCTTGCCTCTCTGTGATGCTGTGCTTCTGTCTTCTGCAGATGATGCCATGCCTTTTCTTGAGCCACATTACAAAATCCCCCAGGTGATCTACGTACATAACACGACCGACGTAGTTGTCGTGCCATGCCGGGTCACCTCACCTGACGTCAAGCCGCAGCTGCAGCTGGTAAGTAGGATATGTTTCATCTTAACTCTCATTCGGGGGGTGGGGGGAGAGAACTGCCAACCCTGGCATTATTCATTTAATGGTGCTGGAATTCCATGTGGGATACCTCATTCGCAACTTCTCATTGGTGGTGGTCGCCCTCAGAACATTTCGTTGAGACAGTGGAGAGATCGGTATGGATCCAGTGATCTGCTTTTGTGGAACCAACTTCCTTACTGCCGAGTCTTGCTGCAAAATGAGACCTCCTGCTTCTTTTAAGTCAGTTTTCCCATTTTGGTGTTGGAGCAACTCAGGAAGCTGGTGTCCAAACTGCAGGTGGATTTTTTTTAAAAAAACTAATTGTTTGATCTTAGTCTTGAGCCAGATTTCTTAATTCTGCCATGTAAACCAGAAGACGATCCTCTGGCACATGGCACACACACGTCAATGGTCATTGCGCCTGAATGTTCCACATCTGAGTTCCCATCCCAAGCTATTTTGATGCTTTCTTTTATTACTGGTAGCTTGAGTTCAGACCTGCTAGGACATCAGTTTTCTCTGTGTTTCATGGTAATCTCATGGTCCAGAATCCATACTCTAAAGGCAAAATCTAATTTTTAATTCCAGGTTGAATCCATGGGATCTACTTAAATGGGATCTACACTTCCCATCCATTCTGTGGGTCCTGCTTTGGCTCACTATTGGAGGCAGCCGTATACCGCTAGACTCCTTTATCTCTCCGTGGTGTACAACATACTTATTATTTAGAAAGCTATCTAATGGGCAGGTTTGAGAGGAGAAGAAATGTGATGAGCAGGATTTCTTTTCTCAGGTTAACAGACTAGGAGCTATCCTGGATGACTGCAGCATTAGAACCCAGCATCTAGTTCCATCCTAATTCTGGAGTGTCCTTGGGTCTACTAGCAGAGTAATTTCACTTGGGAAACAGTGATATAAATCTCAAAACTTCAGGGCTGGAAAAGACCCTCTAGACCAGTGGTGATGAACCTTTGGCGCTCCAGATGTTTTGGACCACAACTCCCAAAATTCCAAGCCTGCATTGCCAATGACAAAGGACTGTGGGAGTGGTAGTCCAAAACATCTGGAGTGCTGAAGGTTCGCCACCCCTGCTCTAGACCATCAAGTCCAATGCCTTGTCAAGGAAGCCCAGTGGGAAATCGAACCCCCAACCTCTGGTTCCCTAGCCAGAAAACTTTACCACTGAGCTATCCACCAGTTCTTGCCCAACCTGGCATCTTAAGCTATATTTACATGCAACAATATGTTGCATAAAAAAGCAGAGTTGCTTTTGTTGGGCTGTCTACTGAAGATGAAATGGATTTTCTTCTCTCAGTTGCCCATTAGTTTCTTCTGTGTTGCTTTTGGTGTCAAATATTCTTCAGAGCACCTCAATATGCCACTTATTTATTAAGTATCAGATGGGTGTGCTTGACATTCTGTTATATTTGATCTTGGCGATTGACAGCTGATGCCTGACACACGTTTTATGAGTTGACGTAGAGCAGTATTTAATATTTGAGAATGTGTCTGGATACATGACACACAGGGGTGTTTAATAACCATCTATATCTGGTGAGTGGCAGCTTTGTAATGGCATCTGATACCTGCCAAAAGAATCAGAGGATGTCAAGGAATCCGAAGCAAGCCAGCGTCAAACGTTGAGGCGTCACAACGGGGTCCTCAAAGAATGGGGTGTTCCAGTTGGCAGAGCCTCTCACGTCAACACGCACACTCCGAGGGAGACGCAACCTTTCCCGTTCACAGAATGGCATTGAAAATGGCCTCTTTGCTATTTCTCCTCTTTGGAAGTTTTGATTTAGACACCATCCCGTCCCTTTTTGCTTCCAATCAACCTTGACCCAAAGCCAAGCAGGAGTGTCACCGTTGACGTCCGTTGGATTATAGTGAGGATTGGAACTGAACTCCAGCAGTCTTCAACTGTCTGGTGTCCTCCAGAATTTAAAAAGGATGTTGACAACCTCGAGCGGGTACAGAGGAGGGTGACCAGGATAGTTGAAGGTCTGGAAGAAATGTCATATGAGGAACGGCTTAGGGAGCTGGGAATGTTTAGCCTTTCAAAAAGAAGGCTGAGGGGGAATATGATAGCTATGTTTAAATATTTGAAAGGATGTCATATTGAAGAGGGAACAGGTTTGTTTTCCATGGCTTCAGAGATTAGGACTCGAGGAAATGGTTTCAAACTACAGGAAAAGAGATTTCATTTGAACATCAGAGAGAACTTCATGACAGTTACAGCTGTTTGGCAGTGGAATATGTTGTCACAAAGGGTGGTGGAGTCTCCTTCTTTGGAGGTTTTTAAGCAGAGGCTGGATGGCCATCTGTCGGAAATACTGTGATGGGGGGTTCCTGCATAGCAGGGGGTTGGACTGGATGGCCCTTGAGGTCTCTTCCAGCTCTATGATTCTATGATTCTAAGAAGCACCTCCAGCTTCTCTGAGCTCCCACAGAGAGTTCTATCACTTACCCTTGAGCAAAGAGTGTTAGAAGTCAGAGGCTTGTGTTTCGAAGCTCAGCCTTTTCCCTCACCTGGCTGCATGTCAAGTGTCTTGGCGGTCATGTTTAAGTTGCAAGTCGACCTGACGCCCAAGGCTTTTGGGGTGGACAGATGGGATGTTTCCATTTTGAGCTGCTGAGAAACCTGGGCCAAAAAAAAAATCCCTCTTCTTCCTTTCAAGGAGAAGGATGGGGTGGTGATGGGAAAGGCATACGTGAACAGGAAAAAGAGGCAGTGAAGTGCAGACGTCTCTCTGTACCAAAAAGGACAGACCCTTTCACGGAGATGCCGTGTTTACCTTGGTCGCCAATGCCACTCAGTTGCCATTCAAGAAAATGCTGCTTCTTGTTTTGTCCTTGCTGGGAAATGCGACGGTGGAGCCATCCTGGCTGCTTCCTGTCCCCAGAGGAAGAACAGGGGGCGGGGAAAGGAAGGAGCCCAGCAGCCAGACAAATTTAGAACACCCATCTCCAAAATTAATAACTCACCGGTGATAAAACTTCAGGAAAAAGCAGAGGAAGGAATAACGCAAGTATTTTTTTCAATGTGAGGGTAGATCTTATCCTGCTTAAAAATGTTTAAATCAGTACCTGTATTTTTACTTTTTCATGAAGAGCTGCAAAATATGGGCAAAAGCTCTTGCACGTCCCTTCCTCCCCGAGTTGCTAACCGCCAGGGAACGCTCAGCTGCAAAGCAATAACGTTCAATTTTATTCAGTTTTTATTATTCCTATCGCAGTATATTTTCCTCTTCATAAATTGCATTTCTTATGTTCCCATTAGACTTTAAAATGACTGTGTGCCATACCCTTTACATATTTATGCAGAAAGTGTTCCGACTCCGAGTGTTAGGAAGATCCTAACTCAACTCGTCAAGTTGAAATCAGATTGCTTTTTAATCCTGGGCTTGAAAAACCAGGCCTTTCAATGGATGTGCCCCTAACACAAAATGAATGATGCATAGGTGGGTCTCCATAGAGGTGGAGTCATTCAAACTACAGCAGGCTGACCGGACACTGCCCAGACGTTTGCCTGGCGTGGCATTTGGCTACAGAGATGTGCAGTTCATCATACAGAAGGAATCTCAAGGGGTGGGGAGCACATGTTCTGTTTGGAGAATCAGTCCAAGGCTCAGTACTTGGATTTGTCCATTTTCCCCACACACGGGAAGGACCTTTTTCAACTAAGGTCCTGAGCAACTGGGTTCCAGAGGCCAAAATCCAGAAGCAAGGAACAACTACAGGGGGATATGGTGAACAAACATCTCTGTGAGTTCAGTTGATTCAGTGAGCCGGCTCTAGTTGCAACGTACGACTGGATCTTTAGCCTGGTAGGGTAGACAACTGTATGTTTAAGGGATCAAAGTCATTTGACTCAAGGACAGCCCAAGAGGTTTTGCTGCCTTTTTTCGAAGGACAAAATGGCACCCTGCCATCCCATATGCTGAAACACGTCAAGTGTGCTGCCTATCAACCGCCCCATAGCCCTTCAAGCCTTCTCTGGCTGGTTGACGATTTAACTATGCAGACTGCACTTTGAGCTGGATGCTCCATTTAATAATCTGGGAAGGATGGAAACCTGATTGAACCTTGAGCTGCCTACCTGGGATCGAACCCAAATTGCAGGCAGAGTTTAGGCTGCAGTACTACAGTTTAACCACTGGGCCACCAGGCTCCAAGAAGGAAATGGGACGGCCCGTTAACTCTTCAGTCAAGGCTGGCAATAGGTGAGGAACCTCTGTTGTCCCAAAGGTGACAGTGGTGATGCAGGACACAGGGATTGGGGCTGATTCCTCCACTAGAGTGGAGAGGCTTTGACTGACATTGGGCTCTAATGGAAACATTCTGACCAGAGACCAAACACCCAAGGCTCCTACCGCCAATGCATATTTAGAATGTTTTCCTTGTGAAATTGCCCTATCTCTGCTGTCTTTCCAGAAACAGTCCTTTCTCTTCAGGCAAACTTTCCCTGAATGATGGACTGCCTATTATGTGTCTTTTATATGAATCTACCATACATGATCACATAGACTTTGCATTTATACCCACTTATAAATTTGTGTTTATATTTCCCCTTGGAAACTTTTGGATGGTCTCCCATGCATGATTGCATGGGTTTTTTACTCTTCTTTTTAACTGCTTGCATTCTCTTTTAGCTTTAATGTTGTCTTCTAATGCTGTAAGATGTCCCTCAATACCCTATTCTCAAACTTGAATATGTACTTATTGTACTTGACTGTTGTCCCTTATTACTGTAAGCCACCTTGGGTCCTTTTCCAAGGAGAAAGGCAGGGTAAAAAATACGTTAATAAATTATTATTATTATTATTATTATTATTATTATTATTATTATTATTATTATTATTATTATTATTATTATTATTATTAATAATAATAATAATAATAATAATAATAATAATAATAATAATAATAATAATAATAATAATAATAATAATTCATTTATATGAAGGGTGTAGCATCATCACTTCTTTCTCCTCCTCCTCCTCTTTAGCATTTATCCAGCAGCACATTCAGCTATGCCAAGAAGGAGTGGGACCCTAAAAGGGGCTTTCTTATCACATCACCCTCCATTGAGTTCTTCAGCACCATGGTCAAGTGTGTTGCCACAGTCAAGGGGGACAGCTACGTCTCCTATTACATGCCACACAAAGTAGGTGAGTAGCTTCAGATTCTCACCTTTGCTCTGCGTCCCATCTCTCCTTTTCCTCCCGGTTGCATCCTCTAAGCACCGAACGGTCTAAACCTCAGGCCCTTCTCAGGGTTCGAAGGCATTTGCTTGCCCAAATATTGGCTCCAAAACATTTCCCCTTCCGATGCTGAAAGTGTTGGATTTTCCCCAGATATTCTCCAAGCACTGAGATACGTTGCTGAATGTTGGCCAGACATCGAATGTCCACTCTGGGATGTTTTATTTATTAAGTGATCTATGGCTTGCCCATCATACAGGAGTGAAACAGCTCGAAACAATTGCGAAACAATTTGAAGCATTGCAATGGACTGAAACAAAATGGAGGACGAAGTAGATCACAACTTTGTAGGTCAAAGCCAAGCTATGGTCACCTGGGCAGTTATGTCAGAATCTGCCTTGGGAAATATTTGGATTTGTTTTGTCTTGTCTTTAGTGTGCAGTTTTCCTAAAATGTGGTGGCTGTTCTTTATTATAATAATAACATAAACTTTGTATTTCTGCATGTGCATTTTATACACTTCCCAAGGAAAATTGCTCATCTACAGGCATGCGTATTAATCAAATGCACAAGTGGAGTATTTGAAATGCAGTAACCCCCCGCTGATCGCAGGGGTTAGGGACCCACCCCACCCGCGATGCATGAAAATCCATGATATGTGGAAGCAGGTGGGCTGGGAGTGGCGTGGAGCCTGGGGCGCATGGACTGATCCGATCACCCCCTGCCGCCTCCCCCAGGCAGCCCCAAGGCTTCTTGGGGGAGCCTGGGGGCAGCACAGAGCGATCCAATCGCCCCCTCGCCCCCATGCGGCCCTGAGGCTTCTCCGCGGAGCCTGGGGGTGGCACGGAGTGACCCCATTGCCCCCCACTGCCCCCCCCACGTGGCCCCGAGGTGCAGGTACTGCGGTCCCGCGATGTAGTGGGACCGCAGTACCTGAACCGCGAAATGGCGGGGGGTGACTGTATATTATATTGTAATACTATAATACTTATTCTAAGAAAGTTTGAACAGAAGGTCGTCCTGAAAGATTTATACGTGCTTTCATTAACTGTCCTGTAACAAAAACTAGATAAATATGGGTGGTGTTTATTTAAAATAACAAAAAGGTTAATGTACATTACTTTTTCATCCCTTCTTTGACCATCCATCAGAGTTTGATAGCTGATACTCATTTGTGTATTCCTTTCAGTGAAAAAGGTATCGGACCTAAATTTGATAGCAGTTCCAGAGAAGCTGCTAGCTGGAGAAACCCTTCGCCTGGAATGCAGTGCTGAGACACCTCTCAATGGCCGAATTAATTTCATGTGGAAGCTTCCGGGAATGAAAGTGAGTGACTCGATCAGGCAGAGTTTGTGATCTGCTGTTTCATTGCACGGTGTGATCCAACTCTCTGGATCTGTCCTGGGAAAAGATGGCCATTGCATCGAAACTAGTTTTCAAATGCTCATTGTTGGCTTCACCATAGTGCCAATATCGTCGCTGCTAAAAATTTAACAACCATTTCCGTAGGCTTTGGTGGCAAAGGAAATGGAACAACTTAGGTCTGCACCTCAAACATCCAGAAGGAATGGGCAAGCCATAAAATTCATTTTTTGGTTGGAAGAATGCTGTGTTTTGTAGGCCTTTCTGAAGGCATCAAGCAGAGTGGAACGTACCGAGCCTGAAGTTTCAAGAATTTTCAGCCCGGGACTGTTATTTTGGAATGGTGAATCTGCTCCAGAAGTTACTCTGAACTTCGCCGGAGCTCTCCAAGGTGCTGACATCCCAAAACAGGTTCATTGCTTTGGATAGCAACTTAAAGCTTCAGACGAAATGCAGAGAGGATTCACTGCCCCAGCAAAAATTGGACTCATCCATCTTTGGTGGCATCAGGGCCTAAAAACTCAAAGGCTAGGAACATTTAATTAGGAAGGAACGTGTGAAATGGCACACCACCAAGCAGAGGCGATGAGGATTCGTCTTAATTTGGCTTTTGTAGATAATTGAATCCCAGTCTTTAAAACACTGGTTGAGATGACACTTTGCAGGGGAACATCTTGCTTATGTGTATCTGAGGCTAAGTGACTCTCACCATCGCCTGTGGCTCTCTTCAATTCAATGCAAAATTAGGTCCGCAGGAACATATCTTAATGCTTGGGTAGAAACAAGCACCCAGAGGTTATTTGACATTGGAAAACAAGAGCTTCTCTTCCAGGCAAAGAGGACATGTTTCCCTCTGTCAAAGTGGTGCTCATTTATGGTATGGGTCTCCTGCAAGCTACTAGACACCAGAGGCTGATAGAGCATTCGTGCTGGATAGTTTAAATGTCCTCTCCTCAGCCCTTCTTCAGTGTGGATTCAAGGGAACCCCACGTCCTATGGCCAGTCTTGATCCATCCTCTATTGAACAAGGGCCAGTGTCATCCAACTTGATGGCCAGTCTGGCACTGCTTGTCTGATCAGAAGACTGCCACTGCAACGCTAGTTACAAAGTCCTTCTTAGTGGCCGCGCACAGGAGAGCAATGTTGTTTATGGATGCCTAATTATGCTTTGTATTTCGCCCCCTTTTATTGTTTTATTCTTCGATCTTGGTTCAGTCATACGACTGGAATAAACTGATTTGATTTGATTTGATAATTGGATCCATGTAACCTTTTGATGAAACAGCACCAGAAATCTTGGCTCAACGCGCATGACTTATGGTTATGAGGTTTCTGATCTAACCTCTGCCTCTTTGTCCCTCTTTAGGAATACGTACCTGGAAAGTATGCTCCAAAGGTCGATGAGAAAGGTTTCAACAAGGTGTTCTATTCTAACTTCATCATCGAGGATGTGACTGTTGAAGATAAGGGTCTGTGCATATGCAAAGCGGTCAACACGTCACAAGGAGAATTGAAGGCCAACGTCACAGTCACAGTGTATAGTAAGGATGACACCTAACTATGATATCTAAACCTGACAAGAAAGCACAAAGAGCATGGGCAATGGAACACATTAATGTGAAGACTGCTGGTTTTTCAATGCATCTAACCCAGGCATGTCCAAACTTTGGGCCTCCAGATGTTTTGGGCCACAACTCCCACAGTCCTTTGCCATTGGACATACAGGCTTGGAATTCTGGGAGTTGTGGTCCAAAACATCAGGAGGGCCGAATTCTGGACATGCCTGATCTAACCTGTTTGAAAGCAATGATCTGTACGTAATACTAAAATTCTAAGCACATTGCTTCTGGGGAAAAACCATTCTTTAGATACATGCTCCTGCACACCATATCAGGTGTCCCCCCCAAAAGTGCTTATCATGATTGTCTCGCTTCTCATCTTTCACGGCACGTTATTGTTTGCCTGCCTGCCTGTTCTTTTATCCAAGCTTTGGGACGGTGCTGTTTTATCCGTAGCACCTAGCTTTCTTCCAGTGATAAAGCAGACTTGGAACAAACCCTGTCCTTTTTCTTCTTTATTCAAGAGAGAGCTTTCCTCAAGGTTTCCTATAAGAGGAAGAGTTATTATGAGGTCCTCGAAGGGCAGAAAATGGTGAAACTGGCTTGGAAGGTGGACGCGTTTCCTTACCCCAACGTGACCTGGTAAGGAACCGAGGGTGGGGAAGATGGGAGATACGACAATCCTGTGCAACCATACCAGCAATCCTACACATGTCTATTCATTCCTGTATTGTTCATTGGGACCTACCCTTGGATAGCACTTTGTGTGACCAAGGTTGTGTTAATTTGCTCCTATCAATTTGATACCACTTGAATCCACTTTCTGCTAGTGCACTCACTTAATCCGGTGGCTCTCAACCTTGAGTAACCCAGTTGTTCTTGGACTACAACTCCCATAAACCCCAACCAGCATAGTGGGTGGTGAAGGCTTCTGGGAATTGCAGTCTAAGAACACCTGGACTACCCAAGAGTGGCAACCACTGGCCTAATTTGTCACGAACGGGCACCCGTGCGGACGAGGGTTCAGTTCCCCACAAGGTAGTTCCTTTAATCTCCAAAGAGTTCTTTTTTTAAAAAAAAAAGTTACAATTCCATGCTGGAACATAGTAACACTAAGGCATTTCAGGAAATTGAAAGAGAGAAAGAAATTGCATTTGCCAATTAGCAACTTGTTAGCACCTTGAGGCAGCTTCTGCTGTTGGAGCTTGGTGCAAACCGAGCCCTCTGCCTCTACTCTGATGACTCTGGCCAACTGTTATCTGAATAGCAAAAGCGATCTCACAAAGATAAACCTGATTCAACAAGCCACCCACCGCAGCAGACCAAACAGCATTTTCCCTGATGTGCAGCCACACCTTTAGAGGATGTGGGCAGGTGATCCACGTGCGCCGTTTGCACATCGGCTGAAATCTCGGCTGAACCTGAATGGACGCTGGCTCTGCCTAAAGGTTTCCATCTCTCTGGATAGATTTTAATGCCCTTTCCCTTGCTGATCGAAACAGGCACAAGGATGGCAACCCGCTCCCCGCAAGCAGCTGCTACGAACCAGACCCAGTGAAATATAAGCTGGTTATCAGAGATGTGGGCACAAAGCATTCTGGGAACTACACCATCCTGCTGAATAACACCAAGCACGGACTCTTCAAAAAGCTCACCATCCAACTGGTTGTGTTAGGTAAGCCTTTGGCGCATTCAAGCAAAGATGCTTTCTTATCGGTGGCCATGTCACTTCTTCTCTTTGGGGACCTAATGTCCGGATGAATCCCCAAACGGTTGTGCATTTAACAGGCCGATGGCTTTCTGGAAGGGCATGGACATGCCAATAAGGATGACCATGGGGTAAGGATCAGCAGTGAGAAAGACAGCGTGGCTGGAGTAGAAACCTGTGCTGGTCCCAGTATGATTCTCTTCTTGTTCCGACCCAAAGCAGAGTTTGGCTCCGGCCATAGCAGCTCAAAACCAGGATGGTCCTCTCCATCTAAATGAGAACCCTTGCTTCTTCAGCGAAAACACCCTCTTCCTTCCTATACTTATCCTTCATTGCAATTTTTTACCTTGAATGATCAGCTGGAACAATCTGAACTTGTCCTGCCTCGTTATCCCGATTCATTCCATTTAGATTTTTTTTAAAAAAACCAGGTTGCCTTTTCAATCCAAGAAAGGGTTTTGCATCCTGTGATGAATCCTTATGTCAAACCTCTTCTATCTTTTAAAAAATTGCTAGAGTACAGGTGGTCAAGATCCTGATGCCACGTCACTGAACTGTGAATGTGCATTCGATGGCAGCCTGGCATTGTTTGTTGCCCTAAAGTGCCATCTTGTCCCATCTCTCTTTTGACTACGATTGCATGGCTACAGCCCCACTGTTTATTCAAACAAACCCCAAGATGTTTGCATTTGCCAACAGCTCACACACTTCCATTTGGGATCTTTAACGTACGGTTTTGGCCAGGAACGTAGTTGTTGCATTCACTTTTGGGTCCGATGACTATTTATTTTGTTGCGTATGACCTTTGTCAGTGATCAGAATTGTCAGCTAGTAATACTGTTGCCATTTGTCTATAAACTGACAATGATGCTGTCATTTGAATTAGTAAGTGCTCCTCTAAACGTGTCCCCAGAGTATACACTGAAAATTAGTGGTGAACGAATATACTCCTGACCCGATCTCTTTGTTCACTTCATTCGGTCTTCAACCCACAATGACTCTAACAAGGTTCGTGAATTGTGAAATATATTTAAGGAGTGGTTTGCCAGTGTCACCTCCAAGTGAGTTCCCATGTTCGAGGACAGATTTAGACCCAGATATCCTGGATTCTTGATTCCTACTCTGTGCGCTGCACCATTCTGTCCCTTCTACCAACCCGGCTACAACATTGGCTGGTCTTTAAAAGATAGACCGATAGATAGAATGAACTCTGAATTGTAGCTAATTCTGTCTCTGTGAGGAAGGAAAGAAAAGTCAAAGATTTACATGAGAAATCAGAGGATGGACAGAAAAGCACGGTCTCCACGAGGTCTCTTGGATCCATTCCATTGGTGAAAAGAAAATAAGTCCACCCAATTCTGACTCACAAATTCCCGCTGCCTTTTAAAAGAAATATTCCTTTCCCCATAATTTATTCAAGTTAAAAAGGCCCTGGTGGGAAGAAGGCCACTCACCCTCTGGACCCCCCCCCCCTTTTTGTGACTCTCAAATTTACGTGGAACAAAGAAGAGAGCATATATCACAGGTGCGTTCTACCATCTGTCTTTCAGCCTTAAAATATACTCCTCTGGCAAACGGCAATACTCCTGCAGGACAAAGTTCGTTGGAAAATTGGTATCTCGCCAGTTTTCCCCATGGTGCAATTAGTGTCACTGGGTCGGATCGTGTACTGGTTCGGGCTAAGGGATTTTCTTGCACGGAAATGCCCTTGCATACGCAACAGAATGGCCATGCCTGCATCCTTAATGAAAGAATAGATTGCCCCCATAAAAAAACCCTTGGTATAAAATTCTTGGGCAGCTAAGGCAAGGTTTTGTGGTGCTCTGAACGCCGTCCGCCTGATTCCCTCGCTGCTAATGGGTTTGCAAGCTTTTTCATCTCTATATTTGTGTGCAATTTCACGCCCAAGTGGTCTTCCATTGTTCTGGTTTTTTTGGTCATGGATCGGCGTAGCAGTGTGGATTAATTGGGAACTGTTACTGTAAATGTGTCGCTTATCGCAAGAACAGAGGCTGAAAGAATGGCAACAATTTGTGGAGTGTAGAAGCAGTTCCACCTAGAGAGGGCAAAAGGGGATTTTTAAAAAGAGCAGGTGTTTCATTTTGAGTAACCAATAATACCTCTTTCTATTAGAGAGAGAGAGAGAGAGAGAGAGAGAGAGAGAGAGAGAGAGAGAGAGAGAGAGAGAGAGAGAGAGAGAGAGAGAGAGAGAGAGAGAGAGAGAGATGGTTTCCAAGGGTTTTCTAATGTGTGGACTTTTCCTGCAAAAGTCTGACTGGACCTCAATGAAAACAGAGATCGTCTCTTGTTATGAGCATGGATTAAACAACCATATCATCTTTGGATCACTCAGTCCACTCCGTGACTAACAAATTGTTCATCTAAGTGTTTTGCTCTTCTTCTTCTTTTTTTGGGGGGGTGGCAGCCCGGACAGCCCATGATCAGGGATGATGGGAGCTGTAATCTAAGACATCTGGAGACCAACAGATCGGAGAAGCCCATGGAAACAGCGATTTGGCCTTTGCGGTCAAGCCTAGGCAGAGAAGGTTTTTCCATTAGCTCTTGGTTGCCAGGCAGATTGATCTGGTAGTCCTTCTGAGATGCTTGGTAGGCTTTGATCTGCATCCCGGCACAAGAACTGGGAGCCAATCGATGCTCCTTGGATGCAGACGCATCTCACTCCTAAAGGCCAGCTCTTGGCAAAAGGTCACCCGCTGTGTCTTGCTACAGCAGCCGTGTTTTGAAGGCCTTAGTAAGGCATCTACACTTCCAGCACCTTGTTATTTCCAAGAAGGAAGGGTTCATTTAAATGATAATAACATTTGAACTTCAGAGCTGGGAGGGACCCTATGTGTCATTGAGTCCAGCCCCTACCAAGGAGGCACAGGGGGGAAATCGAACTCCCAACCTCTGAGTGCATAGCCAGAGACCTGAGCCACTGAGGCATTCATTTTTCATTTGGCATTTGACACGAAATCAGAACCAACATGTCGACCTCAGTATGGTTCATCTCTTTCAGGAATGCTGCAGGCATCAGTGTTTTGGCATTGTCCCTAAAGAAGGTTTTTTTCCCCACCCCACAATAATGCCTGATTCCTGGAATGGAAAATAATGGCTTCCAATGTGGGGGGGCTCATTTTGTCCACCCTATAATGTGAGAAATATGGGCAGGGATGCCATCTGCTTCATGTTTGACCCGTGTCCTATTTTATGGGACCATTTTCTGCACCAGCCCAAATCCTCTTGGACAGACCAGGTGCACAACCGGTCAGAAGATGGACCCTTTGCCAGAAATGGGAGAGGCTTCTGCAATTGCCCTTCCACGTTCATAGCTTCTTCGTTCATGATTCTGAGATGTTCTTTGAAATAGGGGATGTTCCTCTAACCCAGTGTTTCTCAACCTGTGGGTCCCCAGATGTTCTTGGACTGCAACTCCCAGAAATCCCTTCCAGTGGTGAAGGCTTCTGGGAGTTGCAGTCCAGGAACATCTGGGGACCCCCAGGTAGAGAAACACTGCTCTAACTTCTGCCAATGGCAAAAGCAGCGACAAGGCTGTGGAGGAGAACAAGAGATGTGGCTATGTTTGCCCCCTTTTTACACTGCCTTGACACCGGCCTAATGATGCGAAGTGGGTGCTAAAGAACCTTCCATCTCTGGATGCACCTTGCCTATATCTCTGTGCTTCCCCTCCAGCCTTGTTTTTTTAACAGAGGCCATCTCAGTGGCCCACCTTTTATGCTGTCCCCAGGATATGCCTGCCGGTGTAGCACTACAGCGCTAAATCACTCCCTCACTCTAACATGAAACAAACAATACACAAAGCAAAATGAAGTGGCATGGACAAGAGGAACATCATGTGGGTGTTGAGGGACCTTTTTTGGTTAACTTTGGTGCTTAGTGGAGAGCACAAGATGTTTTCTGTGACTTGCCACAGTGGAAGAATTTACTGTGTGGCTTATGAAGGATGTCTTTGAATTCCTAAGAATGCTTCTTCCTCTGTTAGAGGAAATCACTCCCTTATGAGTGTTTCTGGGAAACAGGTCTGATTTACCCTCTGTCCAAAGTTCCCAGCTTGGACAAGGCCAATAATTTCAGCATTTGTTCCTGATTCTTAAAAAAATATCCCATTGAGATTATTTATTTTCTGGGCATGCTGTAGGGCAAGAAAGATAAAAGATCTAACTATTCATAAATGTTAAGTACCTAAGAGGTAGCAATCAATGTTTTTTTCTTGAAATAATGAGGTACTTACAGAATGACACAATTTCTTAACCTGGGGGGATTTATGTTGTGAGAGTCCTGCTGTATTTCAAAATGGTTTCATCCCCACTATTAATCCACCTATTAGTGTTCACAGTAGGATTTAGATTTAAACTTTAAGAAAAAATTACAAAAAAAGTAGGAATAAAGGATCGTGATTTGTTCTAGTGTTTAAAAGTCACTTGCTGGGTAAGAATGCCCCGTGTGAGACAGTGAAGCAGTAAAAGGGGCAGTAAAGAAATGAACAGCATAATAAAATAACACACACACACACACACACACACACACACACACACACACACACACACACACACACACAAGGAAATCAACTACATTTTTGTGAAATCTCTGAAACAAGGATTTTTTTGTGCCGTATCTGAAGCACTTTCAGCCTTAGCTTCTGTTGACATTGGCTCTCAAATTGTGGAGCTTCCGATGGTGAGTTTCTCATGGACTACAACTACCAGAATCCCCCCTACCATGGTCACTAGCTTTGTCAGGGATTATGGCCAGCAGCTGCTGATTCTCAAATCCCGATGAATGCCATCTTATCCTTTGTTTCAGTGAACACAAGACCCATCACTCTTTGTAAGGGAAGCAGCAACATGTACCAGATTTTGCCCTGAGTTGCTCTGATGCTCATGGGATTGAAGCTAGGGATTGTTTCATATTTCTTGAACTATAGCTCCTTTGGTGCTGGAAGTTCTACCTAACAGATACCTTAAGACACCTAACTGGTGCTCACCTGGGGGCCTTTTTACACGACCCCTAAGATCCGCTGGCCACTTAAATTCGGACCAGAGATCTTAGGGGTTCATCGCTCTTCCTCTGTCTTCCTCTGTCCCCACCCCCCTCCGCACTTCCTGGTTTCTGGCTGCCTGAGGGAGGGAGAAAAAAGAAAGAAAAGAATGCAGGTTTACCTCTGTTTTGTTCCCGGCAGCATTCAGATCTCTGAAAGGGGGGGGGGGGCAGAAAAACAACAAACAGAAGCCAGGAGAGCCGGGCATTCACTATCCTTACACCGGATCAAATATTTGTCACATCCAAAAAGCAGGTACAAGAAAAGTGCAGTTTGGTCCTGCTTAGGTGGGCGGGGTCGCACTTAATTGTCTGCAAAGTCCGGAGCTGGTGGGTAAACATTTTTAAGGTCCGGACCTTGCAGCCATTTGTGGCGGAGCTTAGTGGTCGTGTATAAACGCCCTAAGTGAACAACCTCAAACAAAAGTGTTTGAGGATGAGTGACGCTCCTGCCCAAATGCTAATTAGGAGCTTACTTTTTGAACAGGAAGTGAGACCTAGCCCAGCCTTCCAATGCTGTAGGCCTTTTTGCCCAGGTGAGCAACATCCAGGTGTCTGCCCTCCAGGTAGACCACCCAGAATGGGGAATCATATGCTTTACAGCCCAATCAATCTGAACATCTAAATCTCCTAGCAAGGCCCCTGAATTCCAGGTCATACTGAACACTGGAATTCGTAGCAGCTCTTTATTTTGGCCACCTATTTTTCTGCATCACCCGGGAGAGACATGGAATTTAATCTCTCAAGAGCAACATCACCGTCTTGTTGGCTTGACCCGTACACTCTTCAGTCTCCAGGAGGTGGCGGTTCATTTTTGTTGTTGTCGTTGCTGTTGTGTTGGTTTTCATTTCTGAAATTGTTCTTCCTTTCCTTACTTGGACATCAAGGACTGTCCCCCCCCCCCCAAAAAAGGATGACTTGCTGTGTTTTCTGCTTTTGAGAGTTATTTTTGGGGGTGGGGGTGGGGGTGGGGAGAAGGGGTTGTTGTTGAATTAAGTTCTCATTGAGAGCCAAAGTGAAGCGAATGTCCTGGAAGTCTTTGAGAAAGGCAGAGAAAAGAGCAAAGGAGGGTCTTAACAAACAGCTGGCGATGACACATCCTGGTGAGACAGGAATGGAACACGTGGGAGAGAAAAGCTGTTTCGGGCTCAAGTACAAAGCAAGGAGAGGCAGTCAAAGGAGGGTATTTTTCATTCTCACCCTAGAACAAATAAACAGATTTTGCAGTGTCTCTTCAGAGGCTTTTTATGCAACTCGGATGTTTCTGTTGAATGTGGCCGGCGAGTGGGATTTTTTTTTTAAAAAAAAGTTATTTCTAATGAAACAGAACAAAGAGACTGCAGCCATTTTAGTGTTCTGATGAGCCGTTCCTAGGATTAACGCTCATGCCGAGGCAAATTGGCTCTAGAAATATTGTCCAAGTACAGATCTTTGAATATTCAGCAAACCTTCATCCCTTCTCCCCCGTGTGATCTTTTTTTCTTTACTGCTATTCTAGGTTTCCTCTACATCTCCCCAAGGGAATCTTAATTTGTCCGCAACTAATTTCTGCAACGTCAGCTTTTCTTTACCGGTACTTTGGGCCGCATTGCTCCAAACGTTGCATTACCTTAGTTGCAGCTACAGCAGATGGGAAAACACAGCCCGGTGCTATAAAAAAAGAAAGGGAAAAGACAACACAGAAAGGCCTCAAATCCAAATATTCCTACCTTTGAATTTCCAAGTGAAGTCAAACCAGAAATAAAAGGGTCACCAGGGCAGCCTGATAGGTGTTTGTCCTTGGTAGCAGACCCCGCTGTGTGCACTGGGACTGAGTTTTGAGTGAACAAGTGAAGGAAGGTGATGCAAATATGGCCTTATTTTTCCAACAGGGGGGTATAATGTGGATTACTTAATGTGGGTAGAACCTGAAGTTCAAAGAAATGTATTCCATCACACTCGTATGTGTTTCTTCTGCGATGCAGTCTTTTCTGCCGGTTCTCTCTCTCTGTCTCTCTGTCTCTCTGTCTCTCTGTCTCTCTCTCTCTCTGTCTCTCTCTCTCTCTCTCTCTCTCTCTCTCTCTCTCTCTCTAATCTGCCTTGCTAATTCTACCCCATCCATTGCTCCCTGGGCTGCATCCCAGAAGTGAAGAGGAACGGAGGACATTTGCCATGCTCCGACCTGAAAACTCGGCATGCGCTCTGCGGAAGCAGGAGTAGGAAAAGGCTGTTGTTATTCAGGTCAGCTTTCACACCAGCAACTGAGTCTCATCAAAGCTGGCCTGAGGTCCTTAAACTAATCCACCGAGTGAAGAGGCAAACACGTGCCGTTGCATTTTAAGTGGGTTTGGAGTGATGGCCTCAGAAATGAGGCTTCGGGTGTAAGAAACTCAGGTGGTCGGTTTTCCTTCCGGGCAGGTGCCAAGGGAGGAAAACGTTGGGTTTGAGACTCGGGAGAAGCCTCTCCATCCAGTCCACCATGGAGATCAGGCTGCCAGCTGGTAGTCGAGGGGAGCTGGGTGAGAAAAGCACCAGTGAGCAGAGTTCAGCCTTACGGGTTCTGCTTTGTGTATCCTTGTGTGGTGTTTTGTTTTGTGTTTTGCTATATCTGGGTTGTCCAGCAGAAAGGACCGGGCCCATGACAGCAGCTCCTGTGGGCAGATGTATGCTGAAAACTGGAGGTCCTTCTCCTCAAATGGTCCCCGCAACTTCGCCAGAATGGCGAATTTCGTCTAACACGTCGTCCGAATGCTATAGGACAGTGTTGGCGAACCTATGGCACTCGGAGCCCTTTCTGCTGTATCGGCACTTGGCGAAAAATTAGTGGGTTTTGAATCACAGTTTGGGCACTCGATCTCTAAAAAGTCCACCATCCCTGCTATAGGTTCTCTCCATGGTGCTGAACCCTGACACTGAAATTTATCCGGGTCCGCTTTAAAGTTCTGGCTAAAAAAACCCAGGAGAGTTCATTACTGCGCCTCGTGGCGCAGTGGTTAAATGCCTGTACTACAAGTAAAACTGTGCTCACGACCTGGGTTCAGTCCCCGGTAGCAGGCTCAAGGTTCACTCAGCCTTCCATCCTTCCGAGGTCGGTAAAAGGAGTACCCAGCTTGCTGGCGGGGCAATGTGTAGCCTGCACTGTAATTAAAATTGTAAACCGCCCAGAGACTACTTGTAGTAGTATGGGGCGGTATATAAGCAGAACACTTTGCTTTTGCTTTGCTTTCACTAGCATCAAAATCAGCCCTTGCGACAAGGAAGGTGCACATTAGTCCTGACGTGTCTTGCTTCTGGCTACCCTCCGATCTCTGCTCGCCACAGTGGCTGCTGGGTGTTTCGCCCCACCAGCTGTCGTATGCCCCTAGCTACTGTGTCCTTTGCAACCCATGCTGTACCCTCCACCCTACTATATTACGACTCCAAAACACACACCCATGGAGAGAGACACACATAGGCAACTGGACCAATCTATTTGAATGAATGAATAATAGGTCTTTCCTAAAACTTCATGGCTCTTAACTGCCCATTCAGCCACCCTCAAGTACTTTGCACTGCAACAGGGAGAACTTGTAAGAACATTCCCCGTTGCTTGGGAAATCGGTGCCCTTCCCAGCTGCTGTGAGGATTCCGGCTCAGCTCAGAGGATTCAGGGGACGTTGGACAAGGGTTGGGCTGTGATACAGTTCCTGCTGTTGTGAAATTCCCCGGCGGCAGGCCCAGGCTGTGCTAAACCCCCATTTGTAACCAATTCTAATTAATTAACCTTCCTTCCCCCCCCCCTCTTGATCCAGATGTGAGTATTGCTAGTCAGAGCCCTGCCCGTCACTCTGGTGTGCACTGGGTGGCTGGCCTCTCTCCTGGGAGACCCAAGGGGGAACCCAAATCCTGTGTCTATGGCCAGGCACTGCTGCCCACTGAACTCTAGCAGCTCAGCAAAGGCTGGGGTATAAGACGAGTTCTTCTGTACAGTTAGAGGTACAGAATATTGTCAATATGCTGTGCCCACTTATCCCGGGATAGGGGTTGGGTGAGGATAGAGGTCGACACACACAGAGCCCTTGCCCACAGGTTGTTTGAGAGGATGTGCTACCTCGGTGCCAGGGGAATTTTTGGCATGCCTGTTCAGCTCACATTAGCTTTCTGCCAGTGTATCACTTCAGTAAGTTTCAAGTTCACACTCATTTTGTAGTGTGTGTGTGTGTGTGTGTGTGTGTGTGTGTGTGTGTGTGTGTGTGTGTGTGAGAGAGAGAGAGAGAGAGAGAGAGAGAGAGAGAGAGAGAGAGAGAGAGAGAGAGAGAGAGAGAGCAGGGAGGGAGCTCTCCTTTTTTTGTAACAAGGCTTTTGTTTTGCTTCACAGTCCCTGTCTTATTAAATCTGTGTTTGATGTGCATGAATTAAAGTGTGACTTGAGCTATATTTAGACCCTGGCTGGCATTTCTGAAAACTGGGTTTGCTGCTACATGGCAGCTGGGACACATTCCTAGGAGCAAGACTGCTGAGAAATTGAGGAGAGAGAGAAAAGTGTGCAGGGCAGTGGAGGCAGCTCTACAGGGAAACTAATGGGATAGATAGATAGATAGATAGATAGATAGATAGATAGATAGATAGATAGATAGATAGATAGATAGATAGATAGATAGATAGATAGATAGATAGATAGATAGATAGATAGATAGATAGATAGATAGATAGATAGATAATAGAATAGAAGGAAGGGAGGAAGGAAGGAAGGAGCTGATGATAGATAAGATAGATAGATAGATAGATAGATAGATAGATAGATAGATAGATAGATAGATAGATAGATAGATAGATAGATAGATAGATAGAATGGAAGGAAGGAAGGAAGGAGGAAGGAAGGAAGGAAGGAAGGAAGGAAGGAAGGAAGGAAGGAAGGAAGGAGCTGATGATAGATAGATAGATAGATAGATAGATAGATAGATAGATAGATAGATAGATAGATAGATAGATAGATAGATAGATAGATAGATAGAATGGAAGGAAGGAAGGAAGGAAGGAAGGAAGGAAGGAAGATAGATAGGAAGGAAGGAGGATAGGATAGATAGATAGATAGATAGATAGATAGATAGATAGATAGATAGATAGATAGATAGATAGATAGATAGATAGATAGATAGATAGATAGATAGATAGATAGATAGATAGATAGATAGGGAGGGAGGGAGGGAGGGAGGGAGGGAGGGAGGGAAGGATAAGGTTTCAGTGTGAGGGTCCCTAAGATTATTATTATTATAGCAACATGCACTTAAAATTATTGCGAAGTTAGGATGGTTGGCTCTCATGGAAGTCATTGTTCTATTCAGATGTCAAGTAGAAAAAGTGTTACTGAAAGCAAGACGGTTGAATAACATTTGCTAGTTGCTTTCAAAAGGGACTTTAAAAGGACATTTTAGAAGCATTGGTAGGAAAGCCACATGTTTTATGTGACTATATGTTTTTCAGTGTTAAAAACGTTTGTTTTAAGTACCCCGAGACCCACTAAAAAATGAAAAATGTAATGTTCCATAACAAGTTGTTTAGCAAACATTGCTACAAGTATCCACAGTTGGTCACTTTTCAGAAACAGTAATTAGTAACAGGAACACATTGCTTTTAAAGCTAACTTTCAGTGCTTTGTTTGTGATCAACCTAGAATGAGAGCAAGGCATGCAATTTATAGGGAATCTGTAGTCTGTGATTGCTTTGTCTCAATTAAAGTCAAAGTTGCATTTGTTGTTTTTCATCATCTTGCAGGGATTTATCTTGCTTTATTTATATATTTATTTCCCGTGGTTTGTTCCTCAGGAGATAATCTCAGGCTTCATTTGCAAGCTGAGTTTGCAGACAGGTCAGCTTTGCATGGTTGCATGCTTAGAGAAAAAACATTTTATCATGGGGGAGTGGGGTGGTGCCTCCAGGTTCACCAAGGTGAGAAGCACAGCCTTGGTTTAGATTTAGAAGATATCCAAAGAGGGGGAGCCACATGGCAGGACTTGGGAAAGCCACTGTCAAGTTCGGACTAAAACCCAGTCTCCATATCTGTAAAACTGATGTCCCCCTTAACATTGCAAGGCTGTCATCTCTCTGTCTCATCTCATCCAACGGCTGTGGCCCTTTATTGTAGCCGCCTGGCTGACCGCCATTTTCTGACACGTGTCTGCGCCTCTTTTGTCCTTCCCAGCGAGACCCTCAATTTATGAAAAGCAGACGGATTTTAACAAGACGGAGCTGGTGAGCAAAGGGGAAGAGCGGGACCTCCAGTGTACTGCCAGCGGGATCCCTCCTCCAACCATACATTGGGAATGGGAGCCGTGCAGCCATGCAGACGACCAGTAAGTGCTCGGTGCAGTCTCTGCACCTGGGTTGAACACCGTTGGCTAGGAGGTACACAGAGGGCTTTGACTTTAATGTGTAAAAACAAAAAAGTTTCAGGGTAAGGAACAGTTATTTGCTAAGACCTTGAAGTAAACAGTGGAACGTCTGTTTATAAAGGGCTTCCTTCAGTCCTCCTGGTGTGTGTAGGGGGGGGGGGGTACATCGTCCCAGAGACCAAGCTCATCTTCCCAACTGGCTTCCAAGAATGGCAAGCCAGGTATTTCTAGGAGTCCCACCAGCAAAACGGCTTCTCTTTCTAAATCATCACCAGGCGCTGGCATTGTCGTCTACTGCTCCTGCCTATGGAGGTTCTGTTTTCGGGGTGGTTTTTTGTTTTTTTTTTACAATGGACCACCAAGGACATTCACACTTGTTATGAAACCTCAGGCACTATCATCGAGACCACGAAATATCCCTCTTCTAGTTTAGCTACATGGAAACCGTGACCTATCCCTGTGGGATCTCCTTTTTTTTTTTTTCCTAAAGCAAGCTATCGGCAGAGAAAAGGCATATTCTGTTAATGGAAATGGACATTGGTTGAAACCAGAAGGTGCAAGCTTTGCTTTAAAAAAAAAAAACTGGAGGAAATCTAATAGCAAATTGTATCTCAGGCCGTCTGCACATTTGATAACTGCAAGGTGCAGCATTTATACCTACATGCATAATTTGGGGGATTTTGATTTGTGTGTGTGTGTGTGTGGCTGTTGCATGGCAACGTGAGAAAATCGCCCGGAGTGTTTTTTGCAGAAAAGTCAGGGACGGCTGTGCCATGGCGCACATGCCTAAGCTGCATTTCCTCCCTTGTTGCATGCACACACACCCTTCCAAGTCAAGGTGCATCCCCGAGGTGTGTGAATTACTGCCTTCTTAGGGACCAGAATACCCCACATGGAGGGAAATTCTGTGCCTGGGAAATTCTCATGGTCCAAAAGACAGACAAGTCCACTTGTAATCCATGGCATCAAAGACAGCCAAATTGCTTTGATTCCTAGGGCAGAAAAATCATCATCATCATCATCATCATCATCATCATCATCATCATCATCATCATCACCACCACCACCACCACCACCACCACCATCATCATCAATCTCTCCATTTCACACTTGGTTATTAATTAATAAAACCAGGTTAAAACAACAAGAAGAACAGGGCTTCATATTAACTAAGACAGACAGACAGACAGACAGACAGACAGACAGACAGATAGATAGATAGATAGATAGATAGATAGATAGATAGATAGATAGATAGATAGATAGATAGAGTTCCAGATCCGCAAAGCAAAAGGCTGAGGATTAGAGGTGGAGAAATCTTGACGGAAGCTCCCCTGCCGCCAGTTCAGCTCCACAGGGTCAAGGTTTGTTCTGAAGTAAACAGCTACCAAAAAAACATTGACACCCCACTGGGAAGTTTTGAAGTCTTCAAACATCCCAATTTGAAACAGCTGCTTGCGAGCAAATAAACAAGGTTTTGCAGCATGTATATCCAAGGGTCTTCAGGACAGAACAGAAACCAAGCTGGTTTGCCGGTTTAGACTGGCCAAGAGGAGATGCAGAGGGGAAAAGGGGGACACGCAGCAGAAGTCTGATAGTGTTTGGGACCCACTTCTGGCCATGGTGCTGTGGCCCTCTGCATGGTACAGAATTGAGAGAATGAATTCATTTCCCACAAGAAATGGAAAAATTTGAGGTAGCCTCTTTAGAACTTCAGAGAAGGACAGAGAAGAACCACCAGGCAACTGGTTCACTCTCCACTCCCATCAAGCGTTCTCTGTGCCTTCTCAGATCAGGAATGAAGAGCTGATTGGCGGTGTCCTTTAGCCGAAAGATGTGGGGTGAAAAGGTTGCCACGGGTTTCCTTCTCTTGCAGAACAGTAGAGTAAAGACATGGACAAATAGGCTGGGGCAGCGTTTTGAAAAAGATCCAGCCTGTGGTGATATCAGCTGAGCCACATTTGCAGCGAGGGAGCGTATGTGTGTGTTCTCTACCTCTTCTTGACCTCCAGGGCTGCCTTATCTCTTCTTACAGAACAGGAGCTGGAAAGCGTTCTTATGGGAAATACACCCCTTCCCAGTTTCCTGAAGCTATTTCTTGCCCCCCCCCTCACCCTCCTTAAATACACATAAGTTGCTCCCAGCTCTATTCTCCAATGCCCTAATTTTTTCTGCCATTGTTCAAGTCCGTCTGGAGGTAGCTCTGTCTGCTGAGATGGTGACCCCGAAGGAAATTGCAAAAGCCATTAGAAAAGCAGATTGTCCTTGCCCCCCCACACACATCATGACTTAATAATGCTTATGAATGCCTCGTATTTACATTGCTAGAATATTCGCTGCCCATTGTCCACTCCAAGGACAAGTATGAATGGCTGTCGGTGGCTATTCTGCATCTAGCTTTCTACTTTGTGATTTTCCATGGGTATTCTTTAACTAATTGGCGGCCTGCTCCCAAGGGTTGAAGGAGACCGCTCCAGTAGGGTCACCCTGCTCCTTCTGCTTGTTAGGACTTTGGAGTCCCCTGAGTTCTCTGTTGAGTTTCTACCTTCCTCCAGTTCCACACACCAGGAGACAGTTCTCAAGACAAGGAGATGCGGAACTGGGATCCTTTGGGTCCACTTCACCCAACACTAAATGATGATGATACACTAAAGCTTTCTCCATCCATGCTCAAGTAGCATCAGAGCACAGTTACACTGCCTCAGCATGGAGGTGATTTTTGTGGGCTGGGAGGAAGGCTGTGCCAAGCACCACGATGGACTCAAAATCAAAAGCCGACCTGCAAGTGATGCAAGGAAAGTCCCATTGTACCAATTTTTATGGAGAACAAATGCCGTTGCAGAACGGAATGGGAAAAGTACCCATTAAAGCTAACTGAGGGGGTTTACTTTTGCAGTTACTATTGAAATAAGGTATAGAAGAGACGAACAGTAGGCAAAGAAATGTTGGTTGGTTGGTTGGCTGGCTGGCTGGTCAGTTGGTCAGTTGGTCAGTCGGTCAGTTGGTCAGTCAAATTTATATATTTCTATGCCCCTACTGCATACCAACGAGCCCTGGCCAACTTTTCTACTTCAGTCACTTCAGCCTAATTCAGTCTGGTGCCCCTGGTGTCACTGACCTACCCTCAAGTCTGCTTTTCCTGGGCAGGAAACAGTGTTGCTGTTCTGTTTTCTCAGGGCACTTCTGAGAAGGATGATGGCAGCCTGAGAAAAACCCACCTGTTGGACATCCTGCCTCTTTTCAGGTCTTCTTCCCTCTTGGTCAACATTCCACCACATCCACCACCACAGATCATCAACATTGTACATCTCACAAGCCTATTCAGGCCATTGTCCACCTCATGAGCTTGAGCCTCTTCAGACCAGGGTGGCGTGAAACCAAGGTGAACTCTAAATAGGAAACCTCACGCCAACTTTCCTCAAAATGGTGAAGCTCCTTGAATGAGCACTGAAACATTTCAATCTCATAAATAAAAGAAGTCCATTTGCCATGACTCAGCTTCCAGATAACCTCACTTGGATGACAGAATTCCCTATCTAAAACAGCCCTTAAGACCATTATAGGTGAAAACAAAATAAAGTTTGAAAGTTTTTTAAAGAAACCAAAATGCACCTGAAATATCAACTTTTAAATATTTTTATAATGTGAGGTTTTGCATCGTGCACTTCATCAGTCGTGTTCACAGCCCAGATTTATAGATCCCTTTTAATCCTTCATTCCACAGTTGCACCTGTTGTTTTGTGCAGTGTGACACACACACACTCAACTCTAGATTAAAATGGATGCTGGTTTGGATTGGTTGGTTTTTAATTCTGAAGTAGTGGCAAACTCTTGGGGGTTTTTTTGTGTGTAGACTGTCCAGACCGAAGGCAAACCTGCCTGCTTCAGGCTGCCTCTTGAGAAGCTTCTCAGTCCACTTTGACATGGCATTTTCCTGACTTCTCAGGTCAGGTAAACGAAGTGCTCAGAAATTGCTGTTTTCAGCCTCCCGTTCTTCTTCTTCTTCTTCTTCTTCTTCTTCTTCTTCTTCTTCTTCTTCTTCTTCTTCTTCTTCTTCTTCTTCTTCTTCTTCTTCTTCAGGTGCAAACAACGTGGAAGGAAAATCAAAGTGGAAGATACGTTTGGCACTGAAGCGCTCTATCCAGCCAATAAAATCAAGGCTATCCAGTCTAGGACTGTAACACATGAGGATAAGTTAAAGGTACCGTGTGGGGGGGGGAGATGGTGGAGCTTGTCTCAAACTCGAAGGGTCCTCTTTCGTTGCCTTTCCCAGACAGTGGTTTCCCTCTATCACCCCATTGTTGGCATGCTTGGGATTTTATTCTCTCTGGGATCATTCCTGCCCCCTGTTTCGCTTTCGGTTGGAATGCTTGACGGCAGTGACGGTGATGTCACTCGTCCTCTTTCGAGAGGGAGGGTGAAAAAAGAACTAAAAATATGCATGACTCTCGGAAATTCTTTCGGCCTGGAGCCTGAGAAAGTGCGTGAGAGGCCACCCTGAGAATTCTCACCAAAGGCCAGCCGTCTCCGGAGTTCTCTTATCTCCTCGGATGGCGGAGCTGTCTTGGCCACCCGTTGGCTCAGCATTCCGTCAGTGGCCACATCCTGGGATTTCACGGAGAATATAGCCTAGGCCAGTACCTCTTTCTTGCCCCATCCTCTCGCCAATCAAAATAAAACACTCCACTTTTGGCGTTTCCCTTTGGAAAGGATGTGTGGGGGTGGAATAGATCTCTTCGCACTTTGATCCCACTTGGTTGCACTTTGGTGATATGGAATCCAAGATTTTTGCAATCTGGTTGATTATCACAATGCAGCGCCTCGAACGACAGCAGGGAATTCTAACTACAGTGGTGCCTTGTATAAAGGAATCAATTCGTTCCAAATGAAATTATGTCAAGCAAATTTTCCTTTATACAAATTTCCCATAGGAATGCATTGAAAACAGAGGAATCCCTAATTGCAACCATTTTGATGTTGTGCAGATTCTGTTAAGCAAATTTTCCCTATCTCCAGAAATTTTTATGTAGTACAGATTTTATGTTATACAAATCTTTTGTTATACAAGGGCCTACTGTACCTCGCCATGCTATAAACCCCTTAATTCTGTACAGCTAAAGTGGTTTCGTAAAGTGGCATAAAGGCTTAGATCTACCGAGTTTGGTTCTGACCCTGAATGTAGCATTGCTCCCTGCTGAAACATGAGAATAGCTTAGACTATAAGCATTAAGTCCCACCAAGTTAATGGGTGTGAGACTGCTCTTGGTTTCCCAATGCAGCATGCTCAGAAGTGATATTCTGAGGTCTTCAAACTTGTTTGCTGTTTTCCATTCTATTCTTCTAGGGATGACTTGCAGCGTGCCCAAGGCCACCCAGGCTGGCTCTTCTCCCAAGGGCCACAGAAGGGAATCAATTTCCTGACCTCAGGTTCCACAGATAGGGTCCCAACTCACTGAGCTTTATGGATTCAGAACATACTTTTTAAAAGAGAGAGATAAAGGTGGTATAATGGTGCCATCATTTCCCATGAGAAGTGTATGACATTTCTCTTGTCATTAGACAATGGTCTACAGGTCTTTGGCATTTCAATACCTGTTGGTTGACTTCTGACAGTTGTGTAGTCGGGTTCCTACCAGAAATGCTTGGAGGGTTATTGAATGCCATGCCTCGCTGAAGCCATCGGTCACTGCTGGAGGATGATGCTCTGGGACCCAAGACACCTTCCTATGACTTCCAATTATGGGTGTCCCCAGTGTGTCATCCTGTCATGTGATGCCAATGTTCCTGTCAAACCACCGTTGACACTTTAAGGGAAGCATCCATCCACAGACTCCAAACCCTGTTTCTCTAAGCCCCCTTTTTTGTCCTAGTAGGGCAGGCATGCCCAAACTTCGGCCCTCCAGATGTTTTGGACCACAACTCCCAGAATTCCAAGCCTGTATTTCCAAAGGATTATGGGAGTTGTGGTCCAAAACATCTGGAGGGCTGAATTTTGGACAAGCCTGTAGTAGGGGAAGCATTGAGGCGGGGGCTGGGGGGGGGGCAAACTTGTTTCTCCTTCCTGATGCCCTAGTGCTTTTTGATATTCTAGCCGTTTTGTGTTATGTCCTACTCCAGGGAGACAATGCCGTCTTGGGTTTGGCATTGGGGGGAGGCATGCTGTAACTTATTTGTCTTAGAGGTGTGCAGATTTGTGTTCTGGGGTTACAAATCCCAGAATTCTCCAGCGGGCAAGGCTGTCTAGTGACTTTAAAATATCCTTTTTGAAAACTCTGACTCCCAGTTAAGATGAATAAAGGCATGTTACTTGAGATTTAGATTTCTGAATTCTCTCTCTCTCTCTCTCTCTCTCTCTCCAAGTCCCATTAGTAAAATCTCTCCTCAGCGAACGCTGTAATGAAGTCCGTGGGTGTCCGGGTTAAGCAAAGCTTGGAGATAATGGATATCATGTTATAAACAATGCCGAGACGAAAATTTTATAACCTCCTCTATTAATTCCCCCATCACCACCCACCACCCACCCCAGGCCAGAAATAGAACCTTTAGGAAAGGATGCAACTCATTTCCCATGTTGTTTTATCATTGTTTGGCTAGCTGGAAAAACAATAAAACTACCAGAGACGGTGATGGCCTGGCTTTAACTGACTGGGTTATGATGCAGGCATCTGCTTGGGTTAGATAATCTTCCCTGTGTGTGCCTTGAGCCTCTCTGTAGCCTACCACACAGTTTGCATTAAGAACCTGGCTTGAGGGGTTCCTGAAGCCTTCCAAGGGACACCTGGGTTGCAATCTCTCTTTGGAACATGGCGCTGGTAGGTATGCCAATATTTCCGGAGCAGAAATGGCCCTCCAATCTTTTGTCTCTCATAACCAAAATGCCTATTTTTTGTAGGTCCATCTTGGAGGCTTATACGGATCTGCAAAACTATTCCTGTTGTGGTGGGGTAGGCGTAGCACCTAAGCTCTTTCCCACATTCATAGTTTTTATTTATTTATTTATTGAAGCTAGGAAGCATTTCTAGAGAATTCTGGGAGAATTCCATTTCCATCTGCATTTCTAAGCAGACTGGCCTAGTTTGCAATTCTCCAACAAAGATGCAATCAGAGCACCGCTGTTCCTCGGGACGGAAGCAGACGTTATAGATCGGAGGCGGAGATTAGAAGAGGAAAATTCTTGACTAAAATAGAAGTGTCGGGATGCCACAGTCAGAGCTCTGGGACCTCCTGGTGTTTAGAAATTAGCATCCTTTGCATAACGATTGGTCTTTAGGACTTAAGGACATGACTTCTTTGAAGTCTGCGTTCACGAACCTGGATGGCTGCCTTAGTTACCTCTCTCCGACATTAATGCACTTTGAGCTAGATATTACTGCGCAAAATGTTTCAAAACCAAGTGCTCAGTATCAGCCATGCATATGCGCTGTCTTTTGTACATGCCATTCCACATGCCTATATTTTAGAAGTCTTCTTCCTTCACTTTATGGGATCTTCTGTGATCTCCAAACTTGTTCGCTGTTTATAGGGCTGCAGCCATTCCACATGCCTATATTTTAGAAGTTTTCTTCCTTCACTTTATCGGATCTTCTGTGATCTCCAAACTTGTTCGCTGTTTATAGGGCTGCAGTTTTGTTGCACTCTCTTTGTTTTTTTTCTCCTGTTTTGTCAGCATGGTGCTATCTGAGACCCATAAGTAATTTACGGTTGGGAAAATGGGTTTGCCATCCTTTAAAGTAGTCAGTCAGTGAGAATAATAGTGGTGAAATGCAAAGCTATCATTCTATCCCTGGAAATCTCCAATCTCCTTCAAGGCACCTTATTTAACTATTAGAGGACAGGCTGGCTTCCCTTGAAATGTATGCCTGACTCATAGGGATGGGCACAAACTGCTGGTTTGGTGGTTCGTGCCAGTTGGTTTTTCAGACAAACGGGTATTTGAGACCTCTCAGCTATGTTTCCTCCAATGATTGCCCATGCAGAGGCAGCACACAGAGGAGGCGGGGCAGGAAAGCCAGGCCACTGCCTCTGAGTGGGTGCCTGCTAGAGGAGGCGGGGCTAGAAAGAACCAATAATCTTTGTCAAAAAAAAAGTTCGTATGAACTATCAAACCAGCAGTTCGTGCCCATCTCTAAGGACGAATACATCATCTGCAATAGCTTATTAATTATTTTGAAATCACACATGTAAGCTTAAAATTGCATCCTCTCATTGCCATGTATTTAGACAGATTTAGGGGATAACTGAATGATCCTAGCATAATCCTGCTAATTTTGCTTTGTCACAGATGTCACCTCACTGACCACATCAGTCTCTATCAGCTGATCAGGTTTTTTTTAAATTCTCCCTCCATCCCATTGCTTTGCTGAGAAGTGGAGGTGGAGGAGTGCTGTGGAAATGAAAAGCCAGGTGGTATAGATCTGACCTCTTCTCGCTGGCTCTGGTTTGCTGTTCCTTGTCATTTAATTGGAAGATCGATGCCACACATGGCCCTTCGGCACTTGAGCCTTTGCTGGATAATCTTGAAAAGCCCGGGTCAATGGCAATTAGAGTGATGTCCGTTCCACCCGAAAGATGGATGAGTCTAGGTCTCCTGTCGGAGCAGATAACCAAACCCCAAATGGAGCCATTTCTTGGTTCAACATCCCCTGACTCTCCTCTACAAGCATAACAAGTGTGCCGGAGTTTGGGGTTCAAACATCCAAGTTATGCACCCACAAAGTTATACACCCAGAGCCCTGCCCCTGTTTTAGGGTTTTTAAAGATGAATCGACAAACCAACTCATCAATTTGTCAGGGGGTGGGGGGGAGGGCAACGTATATTTATTTGTGATTTTTTTTTGCCTTTGATGAACCACACATTGAAATGAAATGCCATTTTCCCGATCAACTACCATCACAAGTCTTGATATATCAGGAACATTGGATTTTTGCAAAGGGGGTGAGCGGTGCTTTTTCTCACCTTCCTATAATTTGCAAAGCTGCCATCTCCGGTGGTTCTGTGTAGCTCCACCTCCAAAGCACTCTGGAGTCTGGTTCAAGGAAATGATCAGCATGAAACTCGGAAGAATTATGCTCTCATTCACTGACGAGGTTCCGTTCAAGCGGTTGAAACGAGGAAGAGACCAGCAGGCATGTGCGGACAAGGCCTCTTCTGAGCGATATTAGGGGTGATGAGCGGCGTGATTTTCTTGGCAGCCGAAAGTGGAGCTGGGCAGCCAGGCAACTTAAACATTTATTGAAGACAGGCGGCCAAGATGACAGAACTTTTTGATCTCCTGGATTTGCCCAGAAGAAACCTTGACTGCTGCGTAATCATTTCAAGGGATTCTTCTTATTAAAAGATAATCACTCCTAACCTTTCATTTCCCCACTAAAACCCTATGCATTTCTGGACTCGCGGGGGGACATTTTTGGGGAAGGGTGGTTCTTTGCAACACACGGGCCCGACACCAACATGCCTGAGACCCACCTTAATTTCCAGGGCGAAAGAAAGAGTAAGCTCAGGAAGTTATCAACTTGCCGATAAGCACCTGTGCATAGTTAAGAATCTCTTCGTATGTGTCTGGGAATCCAGTTTATACAGAATTTCCTGACGCTTTAGGTCTAATCCGACCGGATGCCTTTCTGATATGTCCATTTCACGTCTCACATTGCCCCAAGCTGTGTGGCTCATCCGTTTTTGCTCTAACCTGGTTTGCTGGTAATATTAACCACTGACAAATCAAAGCAGAACTCCCAGAACCAAAAAAAACCAAAAACATACAAACATACAAATGACCACCAACAACAACAACAACAACAACAACAACAACAACAACAACAACAACAAAACACCCATTAAGTAACAAAGGACAAAATCCCTTCACCACATGCTTTAACTTATGATTGGGTCCCCCAAAACAGTTTGTTTCAAACACTCACAAAATAGCTTTGTTTAGTTCAATAAATATCCAGAACAGCACATGTGGTCCTGTCTGATGCCTGTGTGGCTGCCATTTTGGTAGCATTGATAGAGAGGTGTCCCTGTGTGCCCTCTGTCCCGAATGAAAAATATTGTTATTTTAATGCACATTGCGTTGTAGCAGCATGTGATAATACACTCGATCTAGGTCAGTTAGATTTTGCTCTCCACCCGACTCACGCCCGTCTGGAGATGTCTTGGAAAAAATTAGATTTCCCAAGGTCCCCAATGTCGGACTGCTAGGAATGAGTGTGTGAGAAACGACACCTTCCTTGCCACTGTGTTGACCAGGAAGAAGGACCGCTTAGCTGAAAAACCTAAAATGGAGATCACAAGCCTTGCAATGCTCAGCTCATATTTAAAGGATGTGGAATGAATAGCCAGCTTTCAACTTGAAATCGATGTATGACAAATAAACCATTGCAGTGTTACTAAATCCATAAACATGGTCTGTTTAAAGAAACGCAAATGGTTCTGCTGGTCCCCTTCTCTCAATTCAGCTAATAATAATAAATAATATGGCAAATCGTAAACTAGTATCGTCCAACAGGACTGCCAAATCCCAGGATTCCAAGGCCAACCTAAATCTCTGGACGCTTGTCCTGGACCGTCTGAGTGCAGCAGAACCTCTTCAGATCTGTTTTTTTCCTCGATTGATCCTAATTATCCTCAAGGTCAGTTGCAAGATGTGTGAAAAACCAAAACATCGCATGTTTGATTTAAACCACTAACTGCAGTCCAAAGCTCCTCAGGGCACTGGCATACATATGGGTTTCTTGCATCGGCCAGGATGATTTCATTCTGCTCCGTGCCGAGATTCCTCTGCTAACCTCACTGAAGCTTTCCTGGAAATGACAGAGAGTCTTAACCCAACCTGACATCCTCCAGATGCACTTGCCCACAGCTGCCATCACCCGAACTGGCACGGCCACTGGGATGACGTGGGCGGCAGTCCTTCATATGCGTAGTGTGGGCGAGGAGTCAACAGACCCTGCCTGCTGTACCTGTGCCAAGTGTCGCCGATCTGGTACACCTTTCACACAGACACTTATCCGGTACACCTTTCACACAGACACTTAAAGGTCCATTGGGGCTCTTTAAATATGTCCTGTTAAATTCAGGCATCTAGGTGTGAAAGAAATCATGATGAAACTCATGCATGAAAATGGTTGCCCTGATCCACATTTAGCATTTGCCAGAGGCTGAGCGCTGAATAAGAATGCTCAGCACCAAGGGATCTTCCAAGTATTCTGCGCCTCGTGGCGCAGTGGTTAAATGCCTGTACTGCAGGTAAAACTGTGCTCACGACCTGGGTTCAATCCCCGGTAGCAGGCTCAAGGTTCACTCAGCCTTCCATCCTTCCGAGGTCGGTAAAATGAGTACCCAGCTTGCTGGGGGGGGCAATGTGTAGCCTGCACACTGTAATCAAAATTGTAAACCGCCCAGAGACTACTTGTAGTGGTATGGGGCGGTATATAAGCAGAACACTTCCAGTTTTTCCCCCCTTTTAATTCCAGATTTGTTGCTCCTGCTCCCAAGGAATACACAGTACTGAACAAAAACCACACTAATCTAATGGACACACCAGGAGGTGATGGGAGGAAGGGACGCATGCCATTACATTTTTAGTGGAAAAGGAAGAGGAAGCATGGAAGTATAAATATGCAGTAAAGCAAAGAGTGATGGAGCAAGACTCCTGCTGTGCAGCTCCACCTTTCTCCAGCTGAGTCTGCTTGTGTCTCCTGGAAAATAAACCTGATTTTTTTTTCCAGCAGTACTGCGAGGAAATTACAACCTAGGAGAGTAACCTCCGATTATTTGGTTCCCTAACAAATAAGAGTCCCTTCCAGATAGACCTGCGTGCGCAACAGGTTGAAATGGAACAAGATGAGAAAGAGAGACCTCAGCTGGAATTTTAAAACTTTCGCCTTTCAAGTAGAAAACATCTGGAAATCTTCACCCCTGCCGTTTCCCTCACCGAGGGCATGTCTACCACATTAGTCTCCTGCAGAGTGTTGACACTGAAAATGCCTGGGGGATATGTAAAGATTCTGTTAGAAGAGGGTATTTGCCCCGCGTGGTCCAAATTCACCTTTTGTCTCTCCTTACCTTGGCCTGGCAAAGGCGTCGGCATGTCGTGAGAATAACGGTTGCCCGACGTGCACCAGTTATATCAACGGAAGAGCCAAATGATGGTGCCTACTTGTTTGAACTTTTAACAAATTCACAGCATTGGACAGTTTGTTTGTATCTCCCCCCCCCCAGATAGTCTTTCTATACATGCTGTGTATACATGTGTGCTTTCTTTCACCAAAGGGATTTGAACAATAACAATATCAGGGAAACTCCCCTTGTTTTCTAAACATTTCCATTTTCTTCTTCTTCTGTGCCTTTGTATTTTGCTTCCAGATCAGCAGCAATAGGATTGTGGGCTTATGTGCCTGAACAAAGTGAATTCTACTGAACTTACACCCAACTTTAGGAGCTGCACATTTACCTTAAAGGAAGCCTTCCTGCATCTCTTAATACTTGCGGCCTTTTTACAGCATGGGTCGTGGAGAACGGTTGCAGGTCTCTTGTGGTATCTAATATAGAATTCCCTCTTTTGGTTCATAGTAGAGATGGGCACGACTTAGCGGTATTCCCGTTTCCGTTTCCGTTACTCGTTTCCGTTACTCTACGGAAACGGTAACGGGAATCACTGCCCCAGACTTCGAGCTCGAACGAACAATTTGGTCTGATTTGTCGTGCTCGTTACTTGCATCGCGCAATGCCAAGCGGCACAGAAAAAAAGTTTTTAAAAGTTAAAAAAAAACCCAATTCCCGGCCCTAAAAGTAGGCGAAAACTGTCTGAGGGCACCTACCAGGCCAGAAGGGTGTTTTATTTGGGGGGGGGGTCCCCGCCCCCCTCTCCTTGGCTATTGCTACTGCTGCGCTGCTGGTACCAGGCTGGGAGGGCGCATCCATTTGCCATGCAGTGTGGGGGATCCAAAATGGCGACCGCAATATTTTTTTTGAAATCGTTGCCCAAAACCCCACCAAAGCACCACAGAAACATGCGAAAATTAGCTATTTTAAATGCTTGAATTTTTACAGTAGCAGCAGTGGGTTTTTCTTGCAAAAAAAGTCTCCGTTGATTTTATTTTATTTTATTTTATTTTATTTTTTTACACCTGCGCATTCGCAATGATGGGCTCGCCCATGGGAGTGGACCATGCAAAGTTTTGGAGCCATTCCACCAATCGCATGGCCAGGTTTTGCTGACTGTACCAGGCTGGGAGGGCGCATCCATTTGCCATGCGGTGGGGGGGGATCCAAAATGGCGACCGCAATATTTTTTTTTAAATTGTTGCCCAAAACCCCACCAAAGCACCACAGAAACATGCGAAAATTAGCTATTTTAAATGCTTGAATTTTTACAGTAGCAGCAGTGGGTTTTTCTTGCAAAAAAAGTCTCCGTTGATTTTATTTTATTTTATTTTATTTTATTTTATTACACCTGCACATTCGCAATGATGGGCTCGCCCATGGGAGTGGACCATGCAAAGTTTTGGAGCCATTCCACCAATCGCATGGCCAGGTTTTGCTGACTGTACCAGGCTGGGAGGGCGCATCCATTTGCCATGCGGTGGGGGGGGATCCAAAATGGCGACCGCAATATTTTTTTTGAAATTGTTGCCCAAAACCCCACCAAAGCACCACAGAAACATGCGAAAATTAGCTATTTTAAATGCTTGAATTTTTACAGTAGCAGCAGTGGGTTTTTCTTGCAAAAAAAAGTCTCCGTTGATTTTATTTTATTTTATTTTATTTTATTTTTACACCTGCACATTTGCAATGATGGGCTCTCCCATGGGAGTAGACCATGCAAATTTTCCACCAATCGCATGGCCACTTGGCCAGGTTGACCACAGAGACTTCTGGGATGTGCCAATCGGGCATAAACAGCCCACTAATCGTAGCCCAAACCCGAACCCTAAGCCTAACCCATACGCCAGTACACTGTCCTTCTAAGTGGGTCAGAGAGGCACCCAGATGCACCCCAATACTCACCGTAACCTCACCCGTAACTAGCCTAACCCTAGCCGTTGCGCTAAGCCGTCTTAACCCTAAGCCAGATCTACTTGCATTGCACTACATGCAAGTACGTGAGACACAGCGGGTGCAAAGAGTCTGCCAGTCCGTCACTTGTGGCTCTGGCTGACTCCTGCAGCTCCCTCCAGGAGCCCACTACCCCCTCCCCAAACCAGTACTAACGACAACGAAAAAACAAAAAAACAAACCGACTAATTTTTGCAGATTTTCGCGAAAAACGGAAACGAGCCGAAACGGAACCGGCCCGACTAACGACAACTCGAAAAATTTTTTTTTCAAGTCGTGCCCATCTCTAGTTCATAGACATCATCCTATCTGAAGGTTCTCCAGGTGGGAGACATCCCACCATCTTCTTTTAGCTGGAAGGAAATCTACAAAAGGAAACCTTTGTGCAAGTTTCCAAGGTCTGGCTGGTGGGTTGTTGTCATTATTTAAAAAAAGGGGGCTGGGTGGTTGTCTTTTGCCATGCCTGTTCTGCTAGGGAACAAAAATGCAGTGATGGCCTCTTCTCCAGAAAGAGGAGGACATTTTAGGAGGCATGCCAAAGAAGAACCAGGGTGACTTCTCAGCCTCCTTTCTTTCTGTCCTATGAAACTGACTGGGTAGTACTTGGCCTGTCACCTTACATCCGGCTGAGCTTCCACGCTGATGTGTTGGAAATGGGAAACGGGACAGAGGGGAGATGTGATCGTGTTGATCCCAGCATGCTGAAATTCAGGGGGTGCACCAAATTGGGGTGGTGGCAGCAGAGCCATCCAGCCTACACCTATAGACAACCTTTGGTCACTGCTCCCTTGGCAGAAGGAGACAAAAGAGGAAGGCTGTGCGCCGAACCAAGATGGTCCTCCCACACTCAGACCAAGGTGTTTTTCTTTCTTCTTCCATCTTCTTTCAGTACATCAGTCTCACGGGACCGGAACACAGCAGGAGATATGGTAGCTGGAGCTCAGAAGAAACCTAGCACAGAAATTAATTTTCTCTCTCTCTCTCTTTTCCCCTGCTGGACAGGTCATCAGCACCCTGGAGACCCTGGCTAGCAATGTCTCGGGGGTTTACTACTGTGTCGCTTCCAACAGGGTTGGCGTGGAAGAAAGAAGCATTAAATTCTTTGTCTCAGGTAAGGTGTGGGCAGGACAACCAGCCTGCAATGTAAGGAGGAACCAAAGCTCCTGCCATTGACTACTGCAATGTTTTCGACATGGGGCTTCACTTGGAGACTGGCCCAGAGGGTGTAGCTGGTCCAGGATGCAGTGGCCAGACTGGTGACTGGTGTGAGCAAATTGAATCACGTCATCCCAGGGCTGGCTAGCCTCCATGGCTTACCAGTTGTGTCCTGGATTGGGTTCAAGGTTTTGGCACTCACATATAAATACCACCATGGTTTGGGGCTGGACTGCCACTTGGAGTGTCATTCTCCAGTTGCGTCTGCCTGACCCACCAGATCTTCTCAGTTGAGGCACCTCTGTGTTGCCACCCTGAGTGAGGCCTGAGAGTCATCTCCTACCAGTAAGGCCTTCTTGGTGGTGGCATCAACATTATGGAATCAACTCTCAGGAGCTTTGCCTGTTTCCCTCCCTTTGCTTGTTTAGGAGGTTGTTTTAAAAATTACTTTTCAAGGAGGCCTTTCACAATGACCCTGGTTGAATGCCTCCCCTCCAATCTCTGAATTTTGGTTTTGCACCACTGGTTGTTACATGTTTAGACTATGTTTTTTTTTGTCTTTAGTGCTCTTTGTTCTGTGTAGTTTGCTTTAACTAATGGGGTGGTGTATCAAACAAACAAGCAAACAAACAAACAGCCGGCCTTCAACTCTTGAGAAAGTTGAGCTTCTGAAGACGTGCTAGTCCTGTTGTCTAATTTGACCCCACGTTGGCTTGGCGGCCTGACTCTGTGGGGCAGACCCAAGTCATGGCACTGACCGAGAGAAGGAGCAACACCAGATTATTTTGGCCCCTGAGAGAGTATGCTCCTGCCTCTCTCAGAAAAGTGAAAAAACTGACAATAATAAATCAAATAACTATCCATCATCTCTTCAGGACATCCCTAGTAATACGGAGCTGGATTAAGTGCTTTCGAATAACTTAGGTGACTGTTGTTAGAGGGATACAAGCCACTGAAGACATAACTGTGTTAAGAATGAAAGAGTACTTATTCTGTCGTACGTGTTTACATCTGGCCCTTCATCCTAAAATCCTTAGGCAGTTAAAAAAACCCTACATTTTCAATCTTTAAGATTGAAGGTACCCATTTATTTATGTTTTGAGGCAATGTTGTCTCTCTTGTATAAATGAGGGGGAAACTAATGCTAATTTATGAGGGAAAGATTCCAAGGGCATTAAAAACGATGCTTGAAAAAAACCTAGTGTTTTCCACACCTCTTTTTCACCCCCTCTGATGGTGGGTCAGAGAAGGCAGTAGCATCTCCTTGTCCGGCCCGTGAAGGAAGACTGTAAAGAAAATGCCAGCTCTTATCTCCATTCAGCGATCTAAGATAAGAGCAGCGCTGGAGGGGGGTCATGAAGGAAGACGGTCACAGACCCAATGGGGTGGGTTTGGGGTTTGGGTTTTGGGTTTTTTGGCAGGGAGTTGTTTCCATCCGTGCTTGAGTGGTTTGCAAGCCTTGTTGCTCACTGATGTGTAAACAACAAGACGAACACCCAGGGAAAACAACCAACATATCTTAATCACATCACGATCTAGCTCTGGGGAGAACTTGTTAAGAATGCTCTGGGTGGAGGTCTCCCCATCACCAGGGCCCCGTGGCGAGGAACGGAAACCTGCTCGACTCTGATTCCTTTCAGCGTAGCTTGCTGCCAGGGCAGGGACCGTGGGACTGGCTTGTTAACCTTGCCAAGAATTTTAAAGTTCTGCACAACAGGCGTTAGATAAGAGTCTAAAGGCAGCTACTCTACCATGTTTTGGCCTCAGGGACTCTGTCCATTCCTGACATATTTATGAGAGGCGCACAACAGAAGTCCTGCATTGTTTCAGATTCATTAGCAAAGCTATCACTCCCCTTCTCCTGCAGAAGGAGAATCTGCACCTTTCCTCATTTCACTTCATTTCATCCTTTGCCCCTAAGGATCCCGGGGCAATTGAGTGCCATTAAACCCTAACAATTATCATTATCGCCCTCATGACCGCTGCCTATCATTGCCAGCATTGCAATATTCCTTAGGGAGTAAATGCACTTTCTTTACATTCCAAGATAGTCACTTTGCCCATTATATAGGCAATAAATAAAAATTTTAAAAAATACATTCATCTTTCTTCGTTAATTCTGGATGGAATCTGGATGGAATTCTGGATGGAATCGCCGCTGAAACGGCGAAGGTTGTCATGTCAAAGGCAATGCAAAGTATTAGCAACTGAAGGAGAGTCCTGGCCACAGCAGGAGAACTCATGTTTAATAAGGAGAAGGTTGTGGATCCATTTCCTGTGATTTCCAGCTATGGCTGGAGGGACCTCTCCCTGGAGCACCGGAGAGAGGCTGCTAGCCAGTGTTGGCAACACTGGATTAGGTGGTTGATCAGGATTGTCGCTTTCTCAAGTGGCGAAAGCTGTCTGTTCGTCACAACCCATGATTTTCTGGGACTGGGTGCTTGCATTTAGCGTGCGTTGATTTGCAATTGGTCTCTGGCTGCTCTCGCAAGCACCTATTTTGGAAGGGAAGATGTGTTAATTAGAGGTTAATTCCCATTTCTGGAAGATTTCTGGCAGGCATGCTTTGTAAACTCCTTTAGGGACAGAGATATGCTTCAATCCGCCCTCAGTGGCTTATGACATGTTCTCCAATCCAACGGCGATCCCTCTTTTCAGCTGCACTGCAAAGGTGACCACCACCCATGTCATTTCTCTCTTCCTCTCTCAGATCTCCCATCCCTCCAGACAGAGGCGCAAATCACGGCCATCGTGGCCAGCAACGTCCGGATGACTTGCAAGTCTCCGAAATATATGTACAACCATCTGTCCTGGTACGACCCAGCCTTGCAGCAGATCCCAGAAGCCTTAACGCAGAAGAAAGTCGACAACTATTCTATCTCCTTGACCTTGGGCCTCGAGAACGTCTCGCAGTCCCATGCCGGGCTGTACAAATGCAGAGCGCGGACTCACCCAAACAGCACAGAGGGGTTAGAGAAAAGCACCACGCTGATCATCAAAGGTGGGTCCAGTAGGTTGAGGGCATCTTAGGGCCTTTTTACACGACCCCTAAGATCCGCTGGCCACTTAAATTCGGACCAGAGATCTTAGGGGTTCGTCGCTCTTCCTCTGTCCCCAGCCCCCTCCGCACTTCCTGGTTGCTGGCTGCGTGAGGGAGGGAGAAAAAAGAAAGAAAAGAATGCCGGCTTACCTCCGTTTTGTTCCCGGCAGCATTCAGATCTCTTAAAGGGGCGGGGGGCAGAAAAACAACAAACAGAAGCCAGAAGAGCCCCGCCCTCACTATCCTTACACCGGATCAAATATTTTTCACATCCAAAAAGCAGGTACCTGAAAGCTGCGCTGGGACGTGCTAAAGTGGGCGGGGTCGCACTTAATTTCCTGTAAACTCCGGAGCTGGTGGGGAAACATTTTTAATCTCCGGAGCTGGGAGCCATTTGCCCCGGAGTTTAGGGGTCGTGTATAAACGCCCTTAGCTTTGTCAAGGACCTGCCGGCATGGCTTGCAACACTGAGCTTTGGGACACCAAGCCACCAGCTACATCCTGGAGAATCCTCCGTATTTCTTTCACCCCCAGAGTTGAAGTCTCAAATCCCACTGCTTTCTGTCCCAAACAAGAGGGAAGTTGCTGTAGCCACCGGGGCTGATGGAGGAGGCACTTGTGGTGTGTTGGAGCTGTGCCTGCTTGTGTGCCTGCTAGTGCTTTGGGTTACACGCCTAGCACATGGCTGGCTTCTTGTTAATTTGCCACAATGGCTCCTGCAATTTAGCTTCCACAGACAGTGAAAAACAGGTAGGGTTGTGGCAGTCATGTGATTTTTTTTTTTTGAATGCATCTTCTTCTTCGTGGTATTAATGAACCTTGCAAACAGAAACTTGGAAGGAAGAAGGGGAGGAAACAGATTTAAAAAAAAAATTAAAAAAGGGGAGGAAGATACCCTGTTTCCCCCAAAATAAGACATCCCCTGAAAATAAGACCTACTTACTGTTTTGCCCCACACTGAAATATAAGGCATTTCCCCCAAAATAAGGCCTCCCCATAATAAGATAACAATAAATGTGTACCGTATTTTTCTTCATGGAAAAACAAGACATCCCCTGAAAATAAGACCTAGCGCATCTTTGGGAGCAAAAATTAATATAAGACACTGTCTTATTTTCGGGGAAACACGGTAGCAGGAACTGACATCTTTTGCTCAGTCAGGAACACCCTTCAGAATTTCACTCGAGAAATGATACCGTTGGCCTTACGATGCCCCTCTGTCATACTTGGGTGTCTCTGCCGGTTTTAATGAAAAGGATGTGGAAATGCATAAATCAGGTGGGGCTTTTTCGCCCGCTCGTTGTGAGTTGCCAGGACGCGCTTGGCTCCTAGACAAAATCCCTGCTGCCGACTGCAATGCGGAACCAGGACAAACGGGAGGGCAAGCCGGTGTGTCCGCGTTGGTCGGAGCAATTAAAAGGCACAACGTGGAGCGGCTGCCGCTGCCCTTCACCTGAGGCCGCTGTGACCACTGGGTGTGCTGTTCCTTTGGGGGAGAGGGCCAAGGAAGGAGTGCTTTCTTAGCAAAACAAAGGAAACAGCCAAGCTCAGCTTTTTGGCTTTCTTCTCAGGGTGTTATTAACTCTTGCTCGGGATTAGATATTTTACCCAAGTAATTGCCAAGGAAAAGGAGCTGGTGGTTTCTGGAGAGGAAAGGGGGGGGGAAGAATGTTGAAATATTTTAGGCCAGACCTACTGAACCTATAGCCATCCAGATGAAGTGAATTCCAGCCACTAACAGCTGTATTCACTGGAGAGGACAGAATGTGAGGTACCCGGCCTAACGTATCTAAACGGCCCCTGGGTACAGAGCTAAGCTACTTCCGCCCTTGGGCAGCGTTGGTGGGTAGTGGCTTGCCCATCAGTTCAGGTTCATCTGTTTCCCCTTTTCAAACCTGCTGAACAAAATAAATCCTTGGATGGATAGATTTTAGTGCCAGATTTTGCACTGAAATGAGCTAGGGTCAGATTTTTTGTGTGATTCAAACATATGGTCGAGAGACTTGAGCTGGATTGGTTCTCGATAAAATAGGCTGCTGAGTTGGGTTGAGTCACATTTGCCCTCTCAACTTCCTAAACGTATCAAACTAAGGGCCTTTTCACACGACCCCTAAGATCCGCTGGTCCCTTAAATTCGGACCAAAGATCTTAGGGGTTCGTTGCCCTTCCTTCCTCCCCACCAGAGAAAGAGGGGGGGAAATGCAGCTCACCTGGAGGAGCTTCCCGGAGCTCCGTTTCTCTTCCGTTTCTCCTCCGTTTCTCTTCTGCTTGCTTTTTTTTCCTCCCACCTCTTCTCTTAAAGGGGCAGGAGGCAAAAAAAAAACACAAGCAGAAGCCAGGAGAGCCCCGCACTGACCAGATTAAATCCGGACCTGGGGATTTTCACCCACCTCAAGCAGGTACAAGAAAGTGCAGCTGGGTCGCGCATAGGTGGGCGGGGTCGCACTTAATTGTCTGCAAAGTCCGGAGCTGGTGGGAAAACACTTGTAAGGTCCGGACCTTGCAGCCATTTCCTGCGGAGCTTAGGGGTCGTGTAGAAAGGCCCTAAGAGGTATCTTTACCAGGACTCTCAAGAGGTGGTAAGCAATCTATTGCCATATTCATTTGCAATACATCTTGCATTGAGAAACAGCCTGAGGCTGCAATCCCTCATCTAGTTAGCTGCCAGTAATCCGTACAGAATCTGAGGGCGAAAAGGCACCTCGGGAGAATCCATTTCTAGAAGGAGTGCTCCCTCAAGTGGTGAAAAAGGTATAACTGTGAGAATGCATTGAAAGGCTAAGCGTGCACGTTACAACCACGAATTGTTCTTGGAATGTCAACACTTGATTCTTTTGCATCCCTAATTCCAGAGTCACACATACTGGTAACAAAGCAGACTTCTGGACATGGTGGGGGTTGTTTTGACTTTGGAGTGGGGAGGATGAGAGTTACGTAGGCCACACAGAGCCTCACTGGAGGAAAATTTGGGGTGCTCATGAGCCAAAGAAAGGGATCATCCTCAAAAGTTCTGTTTTGGGGGGTGAGACCTCCAGCTAAGAATTCTCAGCATGTTTACCCAACTACCCTTCTTGGTGGTGAAATCAGTAAGTATGGCTTGTGATTTTTTTTTAAAAAAAGAAGGCAATAGTTCTAGCATTATGGAATAGAGATGGGCACGGAACGAACAAGTTTTCATTTTCGTTTTTCGGATTTTGTTTCGTTACGCAACGAAACGACAAACGAAATTTGTCTCTAAAATGAAACGAAATGAACAGAAACGTGGGGATTTTTGTCGTGCGTTTCGTTTCCGTTACAGCAATGAAGTGAGCGGCTTTAAATGCTAAAAAAAAAAATCATGAAAAATTGGAATAAATGGTAACAAAACGGTAACGAACCGTTAACGAAATGGAAACGAATTTTTTTTTGCAAAAAATTCACGAACAACGGAAACGAACCGAAACGGACCTCTAAATGACAAACGAAACTCCATTTTTTTCTATTCGTGCCCATCTCTATTATGGAAGGTGATCCCATTTCCTGGGCCTGTTCACTGGGAACAGAACAGAAATAAAAATGGTCAAAAGAAACTAGACAAAAGGTCTTCTCTGGGCTTCTCCAGATTGATTTGCACTTCAAAAGGCAACAGCAATGAGGAGGATTTTACAAGAAAGCCAATGGTTGGCAAAAGGGGCTGCCGATCGCCATGTTTTCTTGGCAGCCTGCTTCACTTCTGACTCTTTCATGACATTATAAACAAAGTTAGGTTTGTGACCAGGTTCACCCGGACCGGGTTTGGTGGGGCAACGCCACCTCTCTGCTCGCTCCTCACCCCGGGCACGCTCCGTTTATTCGCTGGAGCACTCTGGACGTTGCAATTTGCAACTGGAAGACCATAGGCAATGAAGCTGGTTTGGTAGGAAATGAGCTTTGAAACCATTTGAAGGTGTGGTCCCTGTTCCCGATTTGCTTTCCTTTGATGGTGTTGGTTTCCTTCTGTTTTGAAATAGCAACTTGCCTTGTATTATAATGGATGATGAATTACCCCAGGAGGTTGGGAACAGCAGTGCCTGTGCTGGTGCTTTTACAAACTGGAATGAACCTCCAGGACCAGATCCTTAAACCCCCAAGCTACCCAGCAGTTTATTTTATTTTGCTGGTGAATGTTGAGAAAATAAACAGTGAGACCTCTTGACTCTATTCCTCTTGCCTTCTTTTGGAAGGCGTTAAGTCCCTCCTCCTTTTTTTGGAGGGGGGGAGAAATATTGCACCCATTGTTCAAGATGGCATGGGTGGGAGACCATGTGGGTTAACCTGAGTGCCGGAAGTGGAAGGCTTTGGGTGGAGGTGGCCTTAAAGAGTATCCTTTCTCCTTGCAGTTAAGACGGTTCCTTACATTGTGGAAAACTTCACGGACCTGGAAGTGAACGTCAGCGGGAAGATTGTTCTGGAATGCAAAGCCAATGGGACACCCAAGCCTGTGATTGGGTGGCTGAAAAACGGCTATCCGATCTCTCCGGCTTCAGGTGAGCTGATATTGCTTAGTTTTAAATATTTACAAGCTCTCTTGCAGTTTGGTTCTTGACTAACCCAAATGATTTGCTGGGGGAAAGGGTGATCCGTTCTGTCTCACGGTGATCCCTTCTGAGATTCCTTCTCAGTGGCTTCTCCCGAGCTATGAACCACCACCACCACCAACAACAACAACAACAACAACACACTGCTAGAGGCATGTTGTGGGTCCCATCCTGTTGTCTTTGTGCCACTACGTTTCTGTTCAGGCAGCATTTGAGGGGAACAGATGGGCCTCTGAGAACGGGGCCTTGAATGGGCAGATGCTATCCTTTTACCATTAAACGTGTCTTTCAATGGCCTTGTAACTCCACAGGACGGTACTGTGAGTCTTCTCATTTTGTGTTAGCAATATAACTTTTTGTCTGTCTTTCTCCGGGTTGTGTTTTTTTTTTTTAATCTTTTTGTAAGCTACCTTGAGTCCCAATTCTGGGTGAAGGAAGGTAGGATAAGAGGGGGAAGAATAAGTCACATGAATAAATAAAACTAGCCCTGGCTACATCCAATAATTATAATGGTTCCCATTTCTTTCCATGGTGATAATATTAATAAGCAACTTCAAATCTCTATAAGAGTGTAGACTAATGCAGCCATAACAAGAATCTGACTTAGCAGTGCATGGTACAAATGCAACCTGAATGTTGGGTTGTTTGGTTGGTCTTCGTGCTGTTGACTTAATCATTTGTTCCAGTCTTCCTCAACACAATGCCCTCCAGATGTGATGTGGATGACTCCCATGATGCTGCCCAGCCTGGTCAACGGCAGGGCTGTCTGGGGACGATGGCAGTTGTAGTCCCATGTATCTAGAGGGCCCCTGGCTGAGAGATAACTGGAAGAAGGAAATATGAGTTCTACTATCTGACTTTCTAAATCCATTGGTTGATTGAATTTGACCTGGAACTGATCCCTCCTTGCAGGAGCCAAGGGAAGTGCAAAACCTATATAAAAAGGTTCTCAAAACAAAAAGTATCACCCACATTTCAATACAGTTTTTAAAACGATAATTGGAGCAGGCAGCGACACAGTTAAATGCTTGCTTGGCTGTTAGAAACTCGCAAATCTAAATGCATTTGTAGTTGATGCCTATAAATTGTATATGTAACAAAAATATGTGTTCATGCAGCCTTTGTGTAACAAAATACATATTTTAAAACTACTCTTGGAAGTGTGTATACGATGTCACCGTTACAAGCCAATAGGGCATCCATCATACTTGTAACAGAGACAGGGGAAGAGATACTTCTCCCCAGTTCATGTGGAATATTTACAGGGTTGGGTCTTTAAATGATTGCTCCAGGGCTAGGGAAAGATATGTGTACTTTAAGGGAAGTGAAACGACATTAAAATGCCATGTTTATCTTGCTCTGTTTTTTTTGGGGGGGGGGGGCTTCCCACTCCAGCCTCTTAAGGGGCCATCTCGGTGTCTTCAATTTTCCTTCATGGGTTAGAAAGGGAAGATCATCTATAATTCAGATTAGGCTGTTCTGGGCAGAAACTCTTTACAACTGCTGAAATTTCATAAATAATTCCAGAGGGACAAGCATGTAACTCATCCAGCCAATGGAAACATAAATAAAATATCTGGAGAGAGAAAGCACCTCCGGGTGAAGTTTTCAGCACGCGGCACAGTAACTTGCACGCAGAGCTTATGTTAACAACAGCAGCCTTCGTAGGCAAGACACGTCGCCGAGCATAAATCTATCCACTTTCAGATGCCGATCCCAGTGGGTCCCACCTGCTTTGCCGTGACACCTCCTTAGAAAAACAGATTTTCTTAGGAAATGCATCCTGTGTCAAGTGAAGAATGGGGGGAAAATGGCAGGGGGGATTGCAAGGTGATCTCTCCTCCACAGAGGCAGGGCACGCTTGTAAAATACCTTTGAGGTTGTAACGTGGTGTGCAGGGGAAATTAATGCGAGCTCTCTGGTGATGGCAGCCGGTGGGATGGAGAAGAAGGCAGGATGGATCCCCAGGCAGCATGGGAAAAGGGTTAATTTCAGTTTTGTAACCACTTCTTACAATAGGTCTGTGAAGATTCTCCGTCATCCAGGTGAGTTTATCTGGCAGTTGCGTCATGGCAACTGGACTTCATTCCTTGAGAGACTGAAACGTTTTGGTGCTCATCTAAACAGCTTTGGCAGTGTGAGGAAAGCTAGTGGCGAGTCCTCCATTTTAGAGTTCACTTTGACCTCATGTCACTCTGTTCTGAAATAGGCTCATAAGATGAACAATGGCCTGAATAGGCTCGTTAGGTGGACAATAGCCTCAATAGGCTCATTCGGTGAAGGACAAAGGGCACTCATTCAAAGACAATGATGTATACATATTAGACAGAGCAGATAGGTGGTTTGAGGGAGGGGTCAGGGAGGCCATTCATGTGAGTATTGAATTGAAAACCCCTCTCTCAACACAGGTGGGGGCCTCACATACTTCACATCTCCACCACTAAGGCTATGGATAGTGATGACTCATACTTTATGGGTGTTGGGAAGGTTGTAAAAGTGGGCCACTGTCCACCTAATGAGCCTATTGAGGCTACTGTCCACCTAACCAGCCTATTCAGGCCATTGATCATCTTATGAGCCTATTTCAGACCAGGGTGCCATGAGGTCAAAGTGAACTATAAAATGGAGGACTTGCCAGAGTAACCACTAGCTTTCCTCAAATTGGTGAAGCTGGTTAGATGAGCAGTGAAACATTTCAATCTCTCAAGAAAAGAAGTCCAGTTGCTGTCACATCTGGACCAAACTACAGATTACAGGTAGTCCATCATTAGAAGACTAGTGGCTTTTAGAGACATGATCTTGGCTGAGCTCTCTGATGGAGCCTTACGAATGAAGCCCGCTCCTGGAGACCAGTCACAAAGCAAATCAAAGCAACGCACAAACTAAGGGACGCGTGGAAAGCTCTCCCTGTGTCAATCAGAATTGCTCAGCACTTAAGAAGTTTCATCTCTCATATCCCTAATTTGGAATTAAATAAACCTCTGGTTTTAAGCAGAAAGTCCCCTATTTAATTAAAAGCAGAACACTTTTAATTGATCTCCATCTAAAATGCAGTCATAGAATTGCCCTGTGTGTGTGTTTGAGGAGGAACCTACTCCAGCAGAGATTCTGCTCTTCACCGTCCATAAGCACCTGATCTGAACCTGAAGATAAGGTGTGCTCCTCAAACTCTCATATTCCTTTCTGCTTTGACGGTGTGGTGCTTGCCAGTAGCTTCAAATGCCAATTCTGTTTTTGTAGAGGCGTCTTCGATACAGGTTGAGATGGGTTTTGGTTGTTTCCCTCCAGGAATTTCGATGGAAAACAACACGCTGGTGATTGAGCGAGTGAAAAAGGACGATGAAGGCCGCTACGAATGCAAGGCCATGAACGAAATGGGCCAAGACAGCACCCAGGCATTTATTAAAATAGAAGGTGAGGGCTTAAACGTAGCTGACTTGATCAGATGGGCCGACCGTTCAGAACAGGCCTGTGGAAATCTTGGTGATCTTGGACCAGTCCAGATGTGGCTGGGCTGCCCTTCCCACGGGACCTGGCCAGCATAGCCTTTGGCAAGGATGATGGGATTGCAGCCCAAGAATATGTGGAGGGCAACAGGTCACTACCACCAGTCAATTTAGACCTTCCAAGAGAGCATTATAAGGGTCTCCCAGGAAAGCTGAAAACAAATAAGGCAAGAATGTGTACCAGGCCACACCGGGGAAATATTTCTTTGCAATGGGACTCCTTTTTTTGTGACGCGGATGTGGGAGGTAGATACAGATTAGGACTGGAGTGAGAGAGGAAGGGTTAAAACACCTTCACGCTCCTGTCACCATGGAGTGTTGATCCAATTCCAGGCAGGAACACTGGGGCAACCGGTGGAGCCCAAATTGGCCAAAGCAGGTTGAGAGCAGAACCGGGAGCAAGTGGAAGGCCATACAGATGAGTTTGGCTGTATTTGAAATTACAACTACACAATCCACACACTTCCTTTATTGCCAGTGGGGATCTTGAAAGGGTCTGTGGTAGACCTGCCCCCTTTGTGATTCGTATGACATCTCCTTGGGCTTTATAGTTGATTGCCTAAACCTTGAAGACCCAACAGATAACAAGGTGCAGAGTAGAGAAGGGAAAACAAAGCTCAGTTCTGATCATCATCTCCCTTTTCCTCCACCCAGGCTCTGAGGAAAAGTCCAATATCGAGGTAATCATTTTGGTTTGCACCGGCTTAGCTGCTACACTCTTCTGGCTTCTTCTGACCCTCTTCATCCGGAAACTCAGAAAAGTAAGGTTGCCTTCCGTCCCCTTCCAAGCTTAGAAATGTACTCCATCATTTTCTTATGACATGAAGCTTCTTCGGAGCAGTAACAGCCATGTTTGGCTGTACCAAGCAGAGCTTGGAGGAGAAAATGTAGGTTCCGCTTTCAAAAATGATGTCCGTTTTGCCATCATGTTCTGCGGAAGATGCATTATGCATCAAGCTGTTTATCGCAGAACATGGAAATGTTACCTTTCCTACTACGATTCCGAGAAATCCTAAGCATGCATTGCTGATCGGGGGGGGGGGGGGAAGCAGGCCATTCAAAACGCTGACATGTTTCTGGAATGCTGGTTTCCCAGGCTAAAACATCTGGAAAAGTTGTCAACCATATACTGAAATTTTTTTATATATATAACATGTGTCCTTTAGTTTTAGGACTTTGCGAAAGAGTTTATTGCACTGACTTGCCTACTTAAGGTTACCCACTTTTATTTTTACTGCACTGAAATTCTAATGCTTTGTTTAGCATTTCTCCTAATCTGTACAATTATTGGTGAGTTTTACTTCGTTCACACATTTCCCTCGTTATCTAAAGGCCCGTTTGTGCATTATTATTTTTAGTCATTTGTATTTTAAATGCAGCATGTGTTTTCTACACACAACTAACAATAACGTTCTGGGACCTTCAGGCTATGACAATGTAGGCTCCGTTAGACCTTTCAAACTACAGGAAAAGAGATTCCATTTGAACATTAGGAAGAATTTCATGACAGAGCTGTTCGGCAGTGGAATATGCTGACATAAAGGAGGGTGGTGGAGTCTCCTTCTTTGGAGGTTTTTAAGCAGAGGCTGGATGGCCATCTGTCGGGCATCCTGTGATGGGGGTTCCTGCATAGCAGGGGGTTGGACTGAATGGCCCTTGAGGTCTCTTCCAACTCTATTATTCTATGATTCTATGATTCTGTGACCTTGTCCCTCTTGAGCTTTCAATTTAGTGGCCGTTTCCACTAGGTTAACTGTATGGCTTCTCCCCTGACCCGTTGCAGCCAGATGCCACTGACATCAAGACAGGGTACTTGTCGATCATCATGGATCCAGAGGAGATGCCCCTGGATGAGCAATGCGACCGCCTCCCATACGACAGCAGCAAATGGGAATTCCCGAGAGACAGGCTGCGTCTGGGTAAGATGCCTCCACGGCCTCCTCCGGCAAATATGTGGTGCCTTACGTTTGAGAATGGCAAACTAGGGATTGATGGTCTAAGATGAGGGTTCCCAAAGCTGCCTTCCACAGGGAACATGCGCCTGTTTCGTTTTCTCCATTGCCGAGTCCTGTTTGCTTTCCACAAATTGATGTATTTATTTGCTAAAAAAATAAAATGTACCCTGCTTTTCTCCTTGAAAAGGAGATTTGGGGCATGTTGACATTTATTTATTTATTTATTTATTTATTTATTTATTTATTTATTTATTTATTTATTTATACATTTATACATTTATACATTTATACATTTATTTATACATTTATATACCACCTGTCTTCCAGAAGGAACTCTGGGTGGTTTGCACTAATCATAAAATAGAAAATAGAAAAGAATACTGTAATATAAAATGGAAAAAATATAAAATATAAAAAGACTTGCAAATTAAGGCCAGGTTTACCTTCCAAGAACCAATCACCCAAGACACTAAGCAAAATAGATGCCAGAAAAGAAAGCAATCAGATGCTTTTCATCGCTTTGGGGAGCACCACTGTAATAAGTGGGATGAACGTATCCTCTATTAGTAAATTACTGCGTGAAGTACAGTAGATCACCAAGAGTTTCTGCCTCATCTCTTTAACAAAAGGAGTGATAAAAACACTGTTCCATTTACAGAAATAAATAAAAGTCTTGAGAGAGATATGTATTTTGGCAAAAAGACTGTAAGGTCTAAGATTAAAAAAAATCAAATCCCTGCTTTCAAAAAGTGTCCAGCTTCACCCTAGTACTTTCAAGCTAAGCTTATATCTTTTGTGTCTGGTTCTGGATGATAAGCCTTGGTGTTTTTGTGAAAAGAAAAGAAAAATCTAGGTAGATAAGCCTGATCTACCCTTAGAGCTGATTATCCCACTATAAGATCTGGCCTCCACTTAATGTAGAGAACAGAATATGGTTTTGTGGTGCCTCAGCACTGCTCAGGGGAAACTCAAAAAAATCCCTGTGGACATATTTTCTACTTTGCAGTTACACCTTCCAAGAGAATTTATTTGGTGAAATCTTGCACCCATGTATCATGGTAGCCTTAGGGAAGCTCCGCACAGACTCCTTAATCGCCATTAATTTGGCTGGCACTGCCTACGTCGCAATGGCTCCCAATTTGGCCTGCCATTTATGTGGGCAATTGGTAACTCCTAACAGTGCATGCACATGCAGGCCAAGTGGTACAATGGAATCAGAGCCCACAGGGTGGAAACCTTAAGACTTTGTGCTTAGGATGGTCTGTGGCCTTATCACCCACCAACTCTGACTTCCTTGTCCTGTCTGTACATAGCCAGAATCTTCATAGGACCTGGGGGAGACATGGATTTCCCCGGGCATAGGTTCTTCTCCCAAGCTGGTGGTGTTGTCATGCACAGCATCTCAGGGCAGCTGGGTCTTGAACGGGAAATTAAGAACCTTTAACTTTAACAAATGGCCTGTTCCTAGTTTTGGGAGGGAATGGCTAGAACTTAGATCCAGCAGTTGTATTTTTCTGCAGAGGAAAACATAATTATCTCTAAAACAGGAAGGTCCTCAACCAGAGAGGTCAAACAGAGAATGTTTTTCCCCTATGTGCTTTGTGATGCAAACAACTGTTTGTGTTATAGTAATTTTGGAACATGCTATAGATCTCAGAATCTGTCAGTATAGCAGTATGCATTTCCAGGATATCTCTGGGTTTATAGTACAACAGCCTGAATTTGCAAAGAAAAAGAAAAAGAATCATTTGCTATCTCAAAAGCATTTTGAAGTGGCTTCTCCTTTGTTGAATAAAGTGTTCTGCTTATATATACCGCCCCATACCACTACAAGTCGTCTCTGGGCAGTTTACAATTTTAATTACAGTGTGCAGGCTACACATTGCCCCCCCCCCCCAGCAGGCTGGGTACTCATTTTACTGACCTCGGAAGGATGGAAGGCTGAGTGAACCTTGAGCCTGCTACCAGGGATTGAACCCAGGTCGTGAGCACAGTTTTACCTGCAGTACAGGCATTTAACCACTGCGCCACGAATAAAATATTGGTAGCACTCATTTCTGTATCAAAAGACCATTACAAAGCTGACCTTGTAATATGTTTCTCAGGACGATTACCGATCAAGTCAAATGTGTTTATAACCAAATTCTCTGGAGCAGAATTTGGTCAACATTCATTCGGCTGGATGCAAGAACCAAAGCATGCCGTTGCTTTTAACAAATCACTGTTTTGCAATGTCTTTCGAACACCATCTGAATTCTGAAATATCCTGAGAGCTACTGCTGGTCACCTTGATGTTTCCTGCACTGTACGTTCCCTTTGCGGCAACTGTATCACCACATATGGTCATAAACTGAAACTCTCATCGGTTTAAACATATGTCCTGGCACGTGATACATGCCTTTTGTGGACACCTGGATTTCCCTGCTGCATTGGACTGGGGCTCTCGTGTTTTTCTTCTTCTTGCACAGCAAATATATATACAGTATATGCATGTTCTTTTATATATCCAGGGCTGTGTGTAGGCGGTGATTCTGTGCTAAGCAGACAAGGCGGAATCTTGAATATCTAAAAAAATTAATAATCCCAGCTTGCTTCTTTGCTTTTGTCCTTTTATGGGTGCTGGATCTCTCTGCTTAAAAGTACAGCTATTAATGTGTGCACCCCCCCCCATTTTGGTTTACAAATATAACCAGATTCCTTCTTGTTCAATCCAATCTCTGCACTGGAGCTGAGTCAATTTGCTGGCCTCCCATGGAGCTGCATTGAAAACTACAAAGGCTGTGATTTAAATGTTTTTGAATTGAAATTTAATAGATCCGATGAACGCCAGGAAGCTAGCTTCTGCAGCTTGCACAGAAGGCATCTTTAGAGTTTTGAGATTTAAAAGAAAAACTTAGAAAGCTGAAATGGTTTGTGCATCGTGAGGTCCAGTTTCTGGTCTCTGGAGACCAATCGATCTGTAAATGTGTTTTATTTGAGCACAGAACTGAGACCGGCCATTCTGTTTCTCTCTGGACTTCACACACATGGGCCCAAATCACATTTTGTTACTAATTTTGATGTTGCCTAAATCCGTTAAATAGTCCAATTTGAATCTTGCGAAACCATGAGAGATGAGGGCCAGAACCTAAAAGTGTCTCTGGTCATACAAGAAGCAAACCAAAGCAGACTTTAAAACACATAATAAAACAGAGGGGAAATAAGGCGATGAACAGAAAAAAGATTATACTATCATTATTTAATTTCGGTTTTCCAGAATTTATTTGTGCCGCCGAATAAATTCTCATTGCAGACGTTGGGCTCTGGCCACGCAAATGTCTTTATTCGTCTTCTGCTCTACACACAGTCCTGCTCCCCTCTGATACAAAGGGTTGTTGGTCCTGTTTGGCTCACTCTTTCCTCTTGCTTCTCTAGGCAAAACTCTGGGTCATGGTGCTTTTGGGAAAGTGGTGGAGGCGTCTGCTTTTGGCATAGATAAATCTTCAACGTGCAAAACAGTCGCTGTTAAAATGCTGAAAGGTACATTCTTCTGACCATCTCAGAACTGGTGGATGGCCAGTTCTGGAGCATGGGGCATCACTGGGTGTCGGTGTATCAAGGTTAAGATGCTACGACTCTCCACATTGTTAGAAACCGAGGGCCACCCCCACACAAACTGTTAATGCCAGCTTTTAAAGCGCCGTGTGATATGCTAAACCATTTTGGAAGGAGAGGACTCGGTAACTTGGATGGCCTCTGGCAATTTCACTTGTCATCTCCCAATCTCAGGGAGCTCCCAAACACCCAGCTTTTATTTTATGTTAGACCCCCCCCCCAATTAATCCTTGGTCCTTTTACTTATGTAAGGCACAAGTAAAAGTGTGTATCCCTGGCAGCCCGCAGATCTTCCTAAAACACACATATGCTAGAGGGAACGTAGGATGGTAGGAAATTGCCTCAAGATAGATCAGGCCATTGCTCCACCGAGTCCCATATTGCCAACTCTGACTGGCAGCAGTCGTCCCAAGTTAGAGTCAGGGTTCTTCACCAGCCCTTATCTGGAATGCTCTGTTATTTCCTTCTGGTACTCTTTCCAAAGAAAAATGATGCCCAACCCTTCTAAACCTCTGAAATGAGGTGAGATCTTATTGCATTACCAGTATGATAGTACTGTGTTATGATTTGCTGTCTGTATTGAAAGATTATGCATCATGGGCGTCAGATGGTCTGTGATAGTTTAGACACTAAATCCAAATGTCCTGAAAGACAACCAAGCTAGTGGGGGGCTGAAGGAAATTGTAGTCCCAAGGCCCAAAGACAAATGGGGTTTTGGGGTGTTTTTTTTGTTTGGGTTGGGTTGGGTTTGTTGTGGGGTTTTATATTTTAGGATGTGTATAATTGAGGACACAAAGGTTCTGCCCATCAGGAATATTCATAGCTCTATTGACCTAGGAGAACATATGAAGAGGAAAAGTTGTGCAAGGACAATTCATCTTGAATACAGGAAGAAGGAGATTCTTGGGGGCCAGGACAGGAAGTCATTCCTTATCTCATGAGCAAGTCCCTACACGAGAAGGTTTTGTTACCTCCCAGGGATGTGGCGGCAGCATTTTGCTTCCCTCATGAGTATAAACAGGATTCTAGCTTTTCCCCCTTGTCAACATCCTGTTTTGTAAATAGGTGGTTTGTCCTGTTTATATCAAGCAGAGTGTGCCACGACCAACGAATGCAAGGCGCTGATGTCAGAGCTGAAGATCCTCATTCATATCGGGCACCACCTCAACGTGGTCAACCTGCTGGGAGCTTGCACCAAGCCAGGAGGTAAGCGGCTGAGAACGGGCCAAATCTCTTGCTTGAAAGGGCGTTGGACAGTCCAAGAAGATCAGTGCAGAATCCCAAACAAAGGCTCTGTCTAGAGAAGCCCTATCACTGAAATCTAGAACTAAAAGACGGAAAACTGGGCTGGTGGTAGCCTGTTTGTATCTCTCTCTTCTGGACTCAGAAATCAACATTTTCCAGAATTCATGCAATAAGGAAGTATGTGGTCATGTCTTCATTTTCTATATCATACTTTTATGAACCTTCCTCTGATCACTTCTGCAGGTCCTTTGATGGTCATAGTTGAGTACTGCAAGTACGGAAATCTGTCTAATTACCTCCGTGGAAAACGAGGGGACTTCATTGCAAGCAAGGTGAGAGTCTCTCTTGGTCTCCAAGACAGCTCAGAAAGACCGTGATGACATGAAACCCCAAACAGATTGTCATTCTGATATGGAAGTCTGGCTCAGGTTGGCTTGCTTTTTAATCACAGCTGGAATAAAATTGTTCATCATTCCAACACATTCCACTGTGCCGGAAGAGATAGCACTAGACCATCCACCAGAATGATGCAATATCTTATAAACCCCATGAACTTTCATAATTAAATGTCAGAGAATGTCTCTTGAGTTATTATAAAAATAGACTTGCCACTCTGCGTTATCCTTTCCACTGTGTGATTAGTTGTCAGGGAAGACAATCATGGAAGGTCACCCAATGTAATCCAGTTAGATAGAGAAACATGATCCAACCCTCAGTCAATACTAGCACATGACGTTATTCTGCCATCCGATCCCAACCAATGCCTTCACCAGGAATCCATACCTAAGGGTCAAGCATTCTCTGTGTAATGTCTGGGCCAGCTTGGCCTTCATAAGTAGAGATGGGCACGAACTGGTTCGTCAAGGCAGACGCACATATGGGGTTGTTCCCTTCACCCGCCTCCTCTAACTCAGACAGCCTACACAGACACACAGGCAATAAAACAGTTTTGCTGTGGATCTTACTTTCCAGCCCCAGGAAAACTTGGAACTGGCCGAAAAGGCGCTGGAGGAGTCCATCAGTGATTTAACAGAGCTGATCAAAAGACGCCTGGAAAGCGTCGCCAGCACCGGCAGCTCGGCGAGCTCAGGATTCGTCGAAGACAAGAGCTATACTGATTCGGAAGAGGAAGAGGAAGGTAACAGTAAGGGCAAGCCAGAGGAGAGTAAAGAGGCTCCATGGGGGTGAAGATGCTACAGCATATATGGCTCTCCTCCATTCAAAATGTTTCTATGCCACCTTTTTCCCTGTTAAGGACCCAAACGTGGTCTTATAGCTGTTTCTGCAGCTCTCCTCTGTGCTTGGCATATGGTTCAGACAGCTGCCTGCTCTCTCCTAGATGCAGACGATCTCTACAAGCACCCCTTGACCTTGGAGGACTTGATCTGCTACAGCTTCCAAGTGGCCAAAGGCATGGAATTCCTGGCCTCAAGAAAAGTAAGGCCCTTTTTTACTGCTTCCTGATTGTTCCCCCCGATCATTCCCTTTGGGGGTAGATGTGGCTCAAGATCTCTTTCCAGGGTGGTGGCGGTGGTTGAGGAGCAAAAGGTGGGCAGGAGACGGATCTAAAATTGTTTCGCCTGAAGCTCTCCATTGGAGACACGTCCATTCCACTGAATGGATTTACAAGCTGCTTTATCAGGAATCTCAGTTGTGCTGATGTTTGTAGGCCCATTTCACTGAGCACATTTACAACCCCTGCGTAAAGCATCATGGCCAGTGTGGAAAGATCTGCAGAGAAACTGGGCACTCTGGGATGTTAGAAATAGGACTTTTCAGCTTGCATTTGCCCCGTTCCACATTTTTAACCCTAAGATACAGAGGTTAAAAATGGTACAGTAGGACACGGGTGTACATAAAACTTGGGCTTGAATACCATTGGCTATACCTCTTGATTGCTCCTGCAGAAAATAAATGATAATAAATGCCTAATTATCTTGAGGGAGAAAAAAAAATCAAAGTTGAAATGAGTGAGCCCTCTGAGGGTCAAATACACTTAGCCTGTTTTTAGATGAAGTGTTCCCTTGAGAAGTGAAAAGGGTCTGGTTGTCACAGCACATGGTTTCAGTACCTACTTGGTTTTGTAACTGGTCATTAGGAAGAAAGCATAGGTTTCAATACCAAGTTGTGTATCTATAAGAAAAAAAAAGACCCTGGGAGAGGGGAAACAGTTTAATCATTAGGAAGACACATTAGCCTTAACACCTAGCTTGGCCCTCAACCGCATGCACAGGAGTATGTCAGACTAATCATGCTGTAGCCCCACAATTGAAAGTAATTGAAGAATAGTGTCTGGTTACATTGGCCATTTATCCCCTTCTCTCCAGTGTATCCACCGGGATTTGGCAGCCAGGAACATTCTGCTCTCTGAAAACAACGTGGTGAAGATCTGTGATTTTGGCTTGGCCAGAGATATTTACAAAGATCCTGATTACGTGAGGAAAGGAGATGTGAGTGAAGAGAACTGAGTTTTTGGGGAGCGGGGTGACCCCACTATTAATTATCCCTGTGTTTGTGTGTGTGTGTGTGTGTGTGTGTGTGTGTGTGTGTGTGTGTGTGTTTTCTCTCAAGTTGCTTCCAGCTTCTGCTGACCCAGTGAATTAATGGCCTCCGATCATGAACAGCCCCGCTCCGATCTCAACCCACAGAAAGTGGTTGGATTTATTGAGTCAATCCAGCCAATGTTGGATCAAAAAGGTTGTAGCCTGTTGTATCTCGTACAGTGTGACGTAACGGGTTAGATGTACAGCGACCATCCACCATCTCTTCCTTCTTTCCTTCCTTCCTTCCATAGGCTAGGCTTCCACTTAAATGGATGGCCCCCGAAGCGATTTTTGACAAAATCTACACAACCCAGAGCGATGTTTGGTCTTTCGGTGTCCTGCTATGGGAAATATTTTCCCTAGGTAAGCATTTAAAGCATTCTTTAATGGATCAGCGAAGTGGCCTGCGACAAGAGAATGGAGCTACTGTAAAATGTTTGTTTCCTAAGGAGTTTTATCAAATTGTATTTCATTGGTTCATGGGGTCCCATCCTCATCAATGGCCATTTTCTCCACTGCCCAGAGGAAATGGATTTGGTACTGCTTGTGTTTTTCAGTATTGTGTTCATGGATCCTTTTGGTGTTGTATACTGACTGTTAATAACTTAAAGGCTGTCTTTTAATTTTTGTAAGTTAACTTGGGTCCTTTATACACGACCCCTAAGCTCCGCCGCAAATGGCTGCAAGGTCCGGACCTTAAAAATGTTTACCCACCAGGTCCGGAGTTTGGAGACAATTAAGTGCGACCCCGCCCACCTAAGCGCGACCCAGCTGCACTTTCTTGTACCTGCTTGAGGTGGGTGAAAATCCCCAGGTCCGGATTTAATCTGGTCAGTGCGGGGCTCTTCTGGCTTCTGCTTGTGTTTTTTTTTTTTGCCTCCTGCCCCTTTAAGAGAAGAGGTGGGAGGAAAAAAAGCAAGCAGAAGAGAAACGGAAGAGAAACGGAGCTCCGGGAAGCTCCTCCAGGTGAGCTGCATTTTCCCCCCTCTTTCTCTGGTGGGGAGGAAGGAAGGGCAACGAACCCCTAAGATCTTTGGTCCGAATTTAAGGGACCAGCGGATCTTAGGGGTCATGTGAAAATGCCCTTACGGAGAAAAACATGTTAAATATTTTAGACAGACAGACAGATCGACGGATGGATGGATGGATGGATGGATGGATGGATGGATGGGCTCTCTAGGCTCATCCACTCCTTTGTCCACATTGTTAGTCTAGTCACTGCTGTCCTGGCTTGTGCAGAACATTTAAGAAATATGCTGTGCTGTGACATCACTGTTGGAATACAACTGTACAACTCACTGTTGGGAATACCACCCATACTGGCTGTGGCCAATGGTACTTGGAATCTAGCATCATCTAGAGGCCCATGCAGCATTGATGAGCATGTCCTGACCTGATCGTCATGGTGCAGGCTGTGCCTACTCAGAATGTAGCTCAGCCCCCCCCCCCCCCTGTGCTAGATTAAGCCAGAAAAGCACTTTTGAGACCCGGTTGCAGGTTTCTAGTAAATGCAAACGAGGAGGGACTCTGTTTTAAGCCTGAAGGATGCTTTCAGGCTGACCCTAATGCAGCTGACTGACATCTTGGCTTGCTGTGGGTATTTTTAAAGCTGGATTTGACTTTTTAGTGGCTGAAACCAAGATGGTTTGTGGAAAACCCTAACTATGGCCTCCATGGATGAAAGCTGTTTTGATGGCGCACAGAATCATTGTGTCAGATTCCTGTTTCCTAGAGGCTGAGTGTGTTCAGCTGACAGATTGCGAGGGTGCTGCCCCGTGTCCCATGGCTGATGTCCATTTGGTCTACCACTGGTAACAGAATAATCCTCGTAAGGATAGAGGCAGAGTTCTGACCAATATGCTAATGTTTGTGGGTGTCCCTTTCCTTTTTTCCTAGAACAACAACCCCCCCCTTAATCTGCTGACCCTCTGAAAAATGAAGCACTCAGAAGACCACATGTTGGCCAAAACCGTGTCATGGAAAGAAAAAGATCCATGCCAGATTTTGCATATTTTTTTGGCAATGCACAGGTGGAAGGAGGGGGGAAAGGTCATGGAAGGTTTGGAAGACAAATACCCCTTCATTGTTGGCGGTTGTGTGCAGTTTGCATTAGCTTAAATTAGGGTTGGGTTTTTTTCCCATTTTGCAAAAGAATATTAAAAAAAAATCTGCTGTTTCTTCACCCACAAAAAAATGTAACAGCACAACTGAAAGCAAACTAGCATAGTTTGTTTACACAGACCTTGTGAAATCGTTTGCCTTAAAACTACCGTTGCAAATGGGCTGGCACAAATGGTTTGGCCCGGTGAGAGAGCTACTTGGCTGCGCTGCCGACTTTCCTTTGCCCTGACAGTTGTGTTAGTCAGAGTGACTTATTTGTGTGCCTTTTCGTTTCCTTGTCATATTAGTTCAGTCATCATCGCTCGTGAAGGGAAAGCTTCCTCAGGACTTGGGAAAAAGAACGAGGGACGGGCCACAGGCTCGTTCCGATGCCTGGTGTCCCTGGTCCGTTTTTGCCGCTTTGCTTAGCACATCAGTACATCGCGAACCTAGATGTACATGCCTTGCCACTATTATTATTTTTCACTCCCCCGAGGGGGCATTTGGGAGAGTTGAAAATGCTTGGCTTGGTAGTGGACAAGAAATATCCGCCTCTCTGCTCCTTTCGACAGCTCTAGTTTTGTTTGATTATTGCTTCTCTGTACAGCACCAACTGCCTGCCCTTTGACGTAAAAGAGTTTTCAAGTAATCAATCTGTTTACTTATTGGTTTCATATATTAGCTGCCCTTCGAGGCCTGTTCTTCAAAGGGGTCCCGGCAACAAAAAACAGTCAAAATTCTAGCTTATAAAATTACACAGGCCCCACAAATGTCCCCTTTTTGAATCTACCTTTAAGTCAGTGCAAACTATTAAACAAATTATGGCTGTCGAAACAAATATATATATTTAAGAGCAGCAAATACCATTAAAGCTTGTTCAGTTTCATGTGTAAGAGAACAATGTTTTTGTATCCTTATTAAAAGTGGAAGTTCTCACATACACAAGTGCAGTGCTAACGGTTTCATGGCATATCCAGTGCCAGGGAATGCCAGGCAGCTTATGCTGTTGAGAAAGTAATAATCATGTCTTAGTTTAGTTTCGCGATAGAAGAAGGGCATGGAAGCATGAGCAAAAGGTGATAGGCTGAACAGAAAACAACAGTGCTCTGCTCAAGAAACAGGGCTGCTCCGAGTGAAATGTCCCCTCAAATGAAATTAATTTAGGACTTGCATGCATGCATACTTAATATCTTGACATCGGATTAGAGATAAGATAATGCACATCAATTGAAGGCTGTGATTTTTTTTTACTCCAACTCAGGCAATGATTACTTTGTGTAATTTTAGTCTGATAAATTCCACTGGAATCGGGCCAGCCCAGATGCCATGGAGTGTCCTGTTTCGGCCCTTGTGGGTGTTGCTCCTACCCCTCCTCTGTACGACAGCCTTTCAAATATTTAAAAAGGGCTACCATTTGACCCCTCCATCTTACATTGATGTCAATTCTCCAGGAGAGGCAGCCCACCAAATGCCAACTGTTACACATTGCTGTTTGTGCTTGCAGGAGCCTCTCCGTACCCAGGTGTCCAAATCGATGAGGACTTCTGCCGATGCCTCAAGGAAGGGACACGGATGAGATCACCGGAATACTCCACTCCCGAAATGTAGGTTTTCTCCTCCTGAAGAGCCATGTGCTGCTGCAAGGGTTAGGGCAGGCATGTCCAAACTTCAGCCCTCCAGATGTTTTGGACCACAACTCCCACAGTCCTTTGCCATTGGAAATAAAGGCTTGGAATTCTGGGAGTTGTGGTCCAAAACATCAGGAGGGCCGAAGTTTGGACATGCCTGGTTAGGGGCATTCTCCTTGGCAAGTTCTGGGAGTGGGCAGGGTGGGAGAACAACAACAATCAGCACACAAAAATAGCATAGAACAAGGGGGTATGGATATTTTCCAAAGCAAATGCCAAAGGACGGATCATGCCCATCCAGTAGCCATTACAACGCCTTCTGAATGTCAGCACCCTGCCTCAAAGCCTCGGTTGCCCTGCCCTAATGAGGCTTCCGGCCCGAGAGCTCCATGTGGGAGCCACCACTGTTTGACCTGCTGAAGAGGAGGCCCTGTTTAGAACTTTCTTTCCAATTGGTTGACGGGAGGCTGGAGGCAGTGAGATCAAAGGTGCTCAAGTTTGTTTGCAAGATGCAAAAGAATGAATCAGTTTTGTCCACCTCCCAGTGCTGTTGTGTGGGTTTCCTCCACCCGGGGTGAGGCAAAAATTGTGGGCTATAGGTCATGTGAGGGCATGGGGGCACAGGGGGCATGGGGGCATGATGTGGTCATGGAGCTGCTCCAGATCTACCGGAGACCACGTAGGTGAAACAGTGAACCCTCGCCTACGAAATCTCTAAATCCATAATATCGATTTCAGCCTCAGCGTAAGCCAAGGTAACATGGCAGGTGCCCCAAAATCTAGCTTAACTTTCAAGCCCCTTTTGATTTCTTGTTTTGCCTGAAGCTACCAGACCATGTTGGACTGCTGGCACAGCGTTCCCACAGAGAGGCCCACGTTCACTGAACTTGTGGAGCGCTTAGGAGATCTCCTCCAGGCCAACGTGCAACAGGTAAAGGGAATCTGTCTAACCTCTTGGTGGTGGTGGTGGTGTGTGTGGGGGGGACCCCAATGGCATGCATGCGCAGGCCATTCTGGGGAGACATAAGACCCAGTTATGCTGCATGAGTTGGTTAAAGTTTATTTCACATTAAGGAATAGAGAGGAAAAGAGGGGGAGGGGATGTAATCATATCTTTTACTCCAATATCTTTTACTCCAAGAGGGTCATATTTCACAAATCCAATTCTATTTGCCCATGACAAGTAGAAAATGCATGCTCAATCATGTTTGAAATCCTCGCTTACCCCCTTAGGGAGCAGAGACCCTTTATCAAGCAAATAGTTTTCATTAGTCTTCAAACCCTGAAAGGAAATATCATGTATTTTTCTTTTGTTCTTACTTGGAAAATGTACATATACCCAATATTCTCAACTCCCCATTGCCCTGAGAAGCATCAACATAAAAGGTGTAGTGTCCCACAAGGAAAATTATATCATGGCTTGCTCCAGCGTGGCTTCACCAAGTTTTTTTCTCCCAGCTTTTAAAAGGCAGCCTTTAGGTAATCTTCCATAGGCAGGACACGCCTTTCGCCTTGCACTTAGCAAAGGAAATGAAATCAGGGGAGGTCGAGCTGGGCAGGCTGGGGGGGGGGGAACAAGTATAATTTGTGGGGAATTTTGTCATTGCTAGAGTGGACATAAAAAAGAGCGATGGGAAGAGATGGGTCACCTGATTTGAGGCTGAGCAGGGTGGGAATTGAAAGTGCTGTTCGGTGCTGTTCTGTGATAAAGCAAAGGGCTACTACCTAATGCAAGTTGCTGCTGGGAATCTAGTGTTTTTTGGGTTGTTGTTGTTTTATTGGAGAAGTTCGTCTTTCCATCTCTTACAATGTTGTCCCTAAAAGCATGCAAATCTTCCAGTGCTATTGCCAACGGATGGGTTTCAAGACAGAAGTAAACTCAAATAGGCATTGAAGTGGGCTTGTGTTAGAGCCAATAGTCCTTTCCTCTTCAGGGAGCTGGCCTTCCAATGTTGCGTTAATTGGCCCTCCTGGTTAGTCCCAGAACTCCATTCATTTCTGATCACTTGTTATGCTGGCTGGGACTAAGACGAGGTGGGACCTGGCAGCTCTTCTAAGGCCAGAGGCTCTCCTCCTGGGTCTAGGAAAGACCCAGGTCCTAATCTCTAGGTGACCCTAGAAATGCCCACCTTGGATGATGGAAGCTATAGAAGCCAAGAACAAAACAAAACAAAATAGTTCTGGTTCATTTCCAAGATGTCAACAGCTGTTTCACAGCAGTTGAGAAAGAGCAAAACAGTCTGTTCTGAGAATTTGTGTGGCAAGCCACTGACTAAAAACACATTGGGCAAAATGGGAAGCTTTTGTGCTTTGGCCATGGCCAAGGAAGAAAACCTGACCTCAGCTTCCTCTGTTTAATTCTGGATTACGAAACATGCAGGACGGGAAAGATTACATCCCCCTGAATATGACATTATGCCCCGATGGCGACGCCAACCCCAAGATCTGCATCTCAGAGGAGAACGTCAGCAACAGCCGCATTCATCGCTGGAGCGCCATGGAAACAAGGCAGGAGAAGCGGCTTTTCTTTAAAAAAGGAAAAAGAAAAGAAAATAGTTTTTTTAAAAAAATTCTTACTTCCTTTCTTCCTGGTTTTGGAGAATTTAAACGCTTTTTTAGTTATATTTGTACTTGGGACTAATTTCCTTGTACACTCTATCTATCCATCTATCTATCTCTTCCTTCCTTCCTTCCTTCCTTCCTTCCTTCCTTCCTTCCTTCTTTCTTCCTTCCATTCTATCTATCTATCTATCTATCTATCTATCTATCTATCTATCTATCTATCTATCTATCTATCTATCTATCTATCTATCTATCTATCTATCTATCTATCTATCATCAGCTCCTTCCTTCCTTCCTTCCTTCCTTCCTTCCTTCCTTCCTTCCTTCCTTCCTTCCTATCTATCTATCTATCTATCTATCTATCTATCTATCTATCTATCTATCTATCTATCTATCTATCTATCTATCTATCTATCTATCTATCATCAGCTCCTTCCTTCCTTCCTTCCTTCCTTTCCTTCCTTCCTTCCTTCCTTCCTTCCTTCCTTCCTTCCTTCCTTCCTTCCTTCCTTCCTTCCTTCCTATCTATCTATCTATCTATCTATCTATCTATCTATCTATCTATCTATCTATCTATCTATCTATCTATCTATGTGAGCTTCCCTGCCTTGTCTTCTATAACATCACCGCCAACTCTTCTATAACATCTTCCATAACATCGCAAACAAGATTTGTTCATCATCTCAAAAGAGCATCCACTACTAAGCCATCACACGCTTTCATTCAGCTAACCAGGGAACCACCACTACGTGGATTTTGAAATTTGTCTTTAACGCCTTCCCTACCTTTTTCTTGGCCTCTGTCAAACAAGCTGGTGTGCTTGATTAATGCCATCTTTATGCATCAGTCTAGAGAAGGTGAACATCCTTGGTCAGTATCTCCATGTTTTCCGGAGATCTGTAACTAGACCTGAGCCATGGAGCAATCTTCCCCCTGGTCACCCTACCCCCAAGCGTAATTACACACTTGAACATCGAAAGGCTTTTTTCTCCTTGTTTTCCATCTCTTGTAAGATGACAAGACCAACCAGAAACATGGACTTCTTCTCCTTTCCAGAATCAACACAAAGAACCGTCCACTCAGTGTGAAAACCTTTGATGAAGTCCCAGTAGAGAAAGAGAAGGGGAAACATGAGGTAAGCATCGATTGGGGGGGTCAGTGTTTCTTTTTATCTACCACATGCCCTGGGGCCTCCTTCCATTTGGGGGCTCCTTCCTAGGCCTCCTTCCCTAACCCTAACCCTAACCCTAACCCCTTCTAGAAGGGAATGATCTGCCTGAACATCATCCGATGAGTATTTCAATGCCACTGGATTCTCCACTGGATTCTCCGGTGACACTGACGGACAAGCAAACGGCAGGGTCAGCAACAAGGATGACTTCTTCAGCTCGTTGTCCCAATTTAAGGAATTGACTGCTGTTCGAGGGGTGGAGTCCTGTTGGTTGGATATGTTGGTGAAAATGTAATAGCATATACAGTATTGCATCTTCCAGTTGCCCCCCCAGGAAGGGAGAGGCCACTGGGTTCCCATGTGATGCACCAGTTCTCTTGAGTGATAGGTGTCAAAATGCCACCATGATTTGCTGCTACAGTTTACACCACTGCCCTTCTGGCAGCGTAATTCATCAGCAGGATTCGGGCCACTAAGTATTAGAGGCGTAGGAGATGGCGACTGATCAGGAGCCCTGCAGGCTAAAAAGAGTGATTAGATTCAAAGCTAGTGTGAAGTATTTCAGAGGGGTTTAAGCCCATTCCTTCTTCACGGGCCTCTCGGAATTAACTCTTTTTCTCATTGAGAGGAACACTTCAAGCAGTTTCGCAGATGGGATTTATAAACGTGTAGGGCCGATAGCAGCCTGGTGAAACAGGCTGGGAGAAGTGTGTGATTTGACCCGTTGCCCGCGCTTGAGTTGGATGACTCAACTTGGTTCCGTGTTGGCTCCCGGGTGTGGACTCTGCCATGACCAGTATGGGAATTTTTCTTAAATAGCACAAGGATCAAATCTGCTAGCATTTGTCATTCCACGTTCTTCTGATTCATAGAAGGTGACTCTTTCCACTGAAACACTTTCCTGATGATGCCTGCCTTGGCTTTTAGATAAAAGGAGCGCTTTTGGGAATAACGGCACCATTATTGAACTCTGGAAAGGGAATCTTGCCAAGCACGTCTCTGACATCCTCCTTATGATGTCGTTCTTATGGATCTGTGGGCGTTTATACACGACCCCTAAGCTCCGCGGCAAAGGGCTGCAAGCTCCGGACCTTAAAAATGTTTTCCCACCAGGTCCGGAGTTTGGAGACAATTAAGTGCGACCCCGCCCACCTAAGCGCGACCCAGCTGCACTTTCTTGTACTTGCTTTTGGGAGGTGAAAAATATTTGATGCGGAGCGTGCCTGAGCTCTCCTTGCTTCTTTTTGTTGTTTTTCTTTCGCCTCCGCCCCTTTAAGAGCAACCAGGAAGTAAAACCGGGGCTCAGAGCAAGCTTCCACGCACGGGAGGTAAGGGTTTCTTCTTTTGTCCATGTCTAAGGCTTTTTCCCCCTCCCTCCCCTCCCGCAGACAGAACAAGGAAGTGCGGAGGGGGTGGGGACGGAGGAACAGCAAGGAACCCTCAAGATCGCTGGTCCGAATTTAAGGGACCAGCGGATCTGAGGGGTCGTGTGAAAAGGCCCTGTGTCTGTGCCAAAGCAGATATTTGCTTCGACAAGTGGCTCAGGAAGGTTCATAGGCTCAAACCCTTCCCTTCTTGAGTTGATGTTGTGCTTTTAGGGCTTGCCAAATGTCTTTAAGCAGGAGGCCATGTGGGAAGCTTAATCTAGCATCCAGGAACTCATTAAGGTCATTCGTCATTCTCTGCATATTGGGAAGGAAGGAAGGAAGGAAGGAAGGAAGGAAGGAAGGAAGGAAGGAAGGAAGGAAGGAAGGAAGGAAGGAAGGAGCTGTTGATAGCCACATGTTGCTCCCAGTGGAAAAGACCGTGCTGTTGGCCAAGCTCTAGCCTCACATCCTTCCATGAAAAGGAAGGAAGGAAGGAAGGAGCTGTTGATAGACGGAAGGAAGGAAGAAGGAAGGAAGGAAGGAAGGAAGGAGAGACAGATGACAGAAGGAGCTGAAGGAAGGAAGAAGGAAGGAAGGAAGAAGGAAGGATGAGGAAGAAGGAAGGAAGGAGCTGGAAAGGAAGGAAGGAAGGAAGGAAGGAAGGAAGGAAGGAAGGAAGGAAGGAAGGAAGGAAGACAACAAGAATAGTTGTTGTGAGTTTTTTACTATCAGATCCCGGCCGTGAAAGCCTTTGAGAATACATAGTATTATAGAATCACAGAATTGTGGGTTTGGAAGGTGCTTATAAGGCCATCAAGTCCAACTCCCTGCTCAAGGCAGGAATCCAAAATCAATACAGATCTGACGGGTGGGTGGGTGGAAGGAAGGAAGGATGTGGTGAGTCAGTCGGGAAAGTCACATTCAAGTTGAATGAAGGCAAAAATAAAAGTAACCGATGAGAGATTAATGGTGTTTGAATACCGATTATTTGTTTTTTCAATATATCGCACTTGGAATTTTTTTTAAAACAAAATAGAGAGAAATGATAAAAAACCATCAACATTTTGTTTCGGTATTAGACTGTGAGGTAACATTTGTCACGTAACAAGTCATCATGACCATGGGAACACGGAAACAGCGACAAAAACCACGTGACTACAACAAACTTTATCGCGGTACAAAGTGAAGTAACCGCCTTAGAAACTGATTTATGAGCAGACGCATGCCAAGATCATTCTAACAGTAGATATATTTCATGCACTTCTTTTCTCTTTTCAAATCCTCTGAAACACTGTTTAGAAAACAGAACGCTGCACTGATGAACAGTGAAATAAGTGAAATATATATTGAGATAACGTAATCTCACCATTTGTCCTTCCTCACCAAATCAATATTCAGCCTCCTGCCATGAAAAGCTTTGGCAACTGAAGCTGCAGAAGTCAGATGAACGGAGGAGGCGCCAGTGAACTATTTGTCATATTGTCCAGGAACTTCACTGCACATGATCTTCCAATTCTAAAACACATTCTCTCTCTCTCTCTCTCTCTCTCTCTCTCTCTCTCTCTCTCTCTTGCTGGGCTGTGCGTCCACAATTTAAAATGTAGGGCAGCTAAATAAGCCTGTCATCTCTTTTATATACTTCGTAGGTCCGCTCTCTCCGGACCATCTGTGTGCATTAATTTTGGTGGATTCCCCCTCCCCCCCTCCATTTGTGTTTTTCAAAAGTGCGAGGCTCATAAAGCTCACAGAGGAAATAATGGGCAAGCTAATTGCAGAGCAGCCGCGTTAAATAACACGGCAGCCAGCTGTGAGCCAGGTGGGTACAAGCAAGGAGGCAAAACCTGTTCCGCAGCAAGAATACCCATGAATTTAAAGCAGGGAGTGGGTAGTATTTTCCTGAGCTTCGACTCAACAGAGTACGGTGGTTCCTGCAAATGTAAACCTTCCTCCTCTCTCCCCTACCTTACTCCCTAAAACCCACCCACCCACCCACCCTCTCTCTCTGTTGTCCCCTCTCCTCTGCTTCCCAGGAATCAGACAGTGGCATGGTGCTGAACTTGGATGAGATTAAAAGTCGCAAAAGGCTGGAAATCCGGTCCTGGCCGTACGGGATAATGGCGTTGGCGTAAGTAGCTCTGGATGGGTTTCTGTTGGTCGATCCTGACTTCCTTTCCTAGGGAATCATGTTGAAGGACTCGTCATGCAGAGTTAGACGTAGCCCAACTATTGGCAAACATCAAAGAAAGACAAAACAAAACCAAACAAAATACACAAACATGTGGCACCTTAAAGACTAACTTTCATATTTTAATGTAACATTTCATGGACCACACGTGCACTTCTTCAGACACCAACTTTTGGTGCCTGGGGCAACTGTGTACAGAAGGTATCTCTGGGTCTTCTTTTTCGTTCTATACATGCTTGCACCCCAGGAAAGGCAGCTCTACAGAAAGCAATAGGACAGCATGTGGGCTGCAGGCGCAGCGTGATACCTATGTGTAGGTGCCGTGCTAGAAACAACATCTTCATGTCTTTTGCAAAGTAGTACAGTGGCCTGAACTCTCCTTTGAAGTAGTTGTAAAAATAATGGACCAATGGAAGTGCAGCCAGGCCTCCATTTTAACGGGGGATTGTTTTAAAGTGCCCTGCAGATACTGAAAATCAGGAATGCTGTATATAAAGCAGGTTAAAAGCAGGGGAAGGAATCCAGAAAAATATATATTTTCACGTGTATTACTAGAAACAGCCACTAGAAGGAGCCAGAAACTGTGCTATGAATTGTTGTTATAGTTGAAAAAATGCTTAGCATGATCTCTGGCACCCACTAATGGCCAGTTCTGGTGATGCATGTGAAAAATAAATTCCAGGGTTTTTTTCCCCTATTACCCTGCGGTATATATAGTGTTTGCTGTCATCCACAGTTTTTAGTATCCAAAGAGGAATTGGAACCAATCCAAGATTGGGGGGGCAACTGTATTTGCACAATAAAAGCAACAATAAGGAGGATGCTCAGAAGCACTAAGTCATGGGAGAAGTTACTTCTCAAATCTAACAATCTGAGCTCAGAATGCACCAATCATTGCAATCCTGAATTTCACTTGCTCGGTGGTGGGATCAGTTCCTAGTGCAGATCAGGGTTCGCATGTAACCACAAACATGAAAAGCAAATTCAGCTGAGTCTTTCTCCAAGGGGCTTACTCAGCCTAACAAACAAAGGAAGCATTGCCCGGACTGTTGAATTCTCTCTCTTCTTTCTGAAAACATTTATTCTGGACCCATTACAAACAATCCTGCTTCCTCCATTAAAAACCACACGGCGGACCTGGCGTATCTGCCAAAAGAAGTCTCCCCCTCTCCTTTCCGAAAGTCAAGCGGTTTATTTGTCTTGCATTTGATTTCTTCCCGAAGTTGAAAGCAAGTGTGAGGGGGAGGAGAGAAGGCCCGTGTCAAGAGTTTAGGGAAGACAAATATCTTGCTTTGGAGCTGGGAATCTTGTTGGACAAGTTGCAATTATTTGCTATATCAGGTGTTCAGGAGCCGAAGAGGGAAAGATTATGTAGCATCCAAGGGAACACACAGAACATAATCTGTGACATGGGTGGGGTGGGGGGGGGGGGGGGGGAAGAGATGCAGATGTCAGCTTTGAACTCTTTTTGTAGCATGGAAGTCCTGCTTTTAGAGTGCCCTTTTAAATTCCTTTTGGGGGAAGGGTGTAACCAATTTTTCCAGCTCAGAAACAATCAGGCCAAATCGTATAGTTGAGGACCACGTTATTCTCCAAGCCAAATTCAGCAAAGGGGCTTCACACTTACAAAGACCGTATTGCCAAAAGCCACAACATTCTTCTACTAGGAGGCAACAACACAAACATGCTCTATAGTGGGAGGCCTCCCTCTTCCAGTTCCGGGAGCATACTGTGGCCCCGGGTTCGAATCCAGGCTTCCGGAGACCCCCCGTTCCTTCCCTCTGCATTTGCCCAAATGGGTGCAGTCCTGCCACGTCACATCCTTCAGCCGGGCATCATTGTGCTGCCTACTGGAATCATTGTGTTTCTCACTTTTTTGGCTCTTGTCAGCCAGCCATTGTGGGCAACTGAACTGCAGCACACCTGCGATAAAAGAGGGTTAGCCAGTAGAGATGGGCACGAACCAGTCCCTCTCAGTTTATGCTGGTTCATAAAGGTGACAGTACAGCTGCTGCTGCTGCTGATCAGCTGATCAGCCAATCACTAGACCCAGGTTGCTTGCTTTTCCCATCTCCTTGGGTAATCTCTCAGTCACAAGCAAGAGCACAGGCAAGAGATCAGACAAGAGGGCTGGGCAGAGAAGCCCCGAGCTGTTGCCCGGAGTGGAAGATCAGCCGAGGAGGTTCAGGAAGCGAGTGGCCAATTGGTCGAGGAGACAGGGGAAGGGAGCCACAGCACTCATGCTGACAAGCTGAGACAAAGCAGCTGGTTTGTGCCCATGTCTCGTCACCAGATCCTATTAATGAGACCTTTTTGTTCTTGTTTTCCCCACCGGCAGGAGAAAAGCCATTGTCAGCAAGAGCAAAGAGTCCGTGTTCTCCCAGGCCGAGCGCGACCCTGTGAAATTCCACTCGGCCGGCCAGGTGGATGAAGACACCCTGGAGGAGTCCGTTCTGCTTCCCACGGATGCCAACCTGGAATGCCACAGCCCCCCTCCTGACTACAACACAGTGATCCAGTATTTGGCTCCTCCGGTGTAGCAGCCCCGGGGGGGGGGATCTGCCCTCCCTGGCATCTCCAACTCACCAGTATTCTCAGCGGGTCTCGCAACCACACTGCCTGCCCCAAGGGACTAGTGTTAAAAAAAAAAAAGAACCCAAGGATATGCCTCACATGTGCCTTTGCCCACCTTTCCTTGGGCACCGTCTCCCCAGCGCCAGTAGGAATCCATTTCAGAGCAGCTGCCGAGGGGCTGGAGATCAGCCTTTCTGGCATTCTAGCCGCTAACATTTCAAAACAAAGCAGACTTTTTCTTTACAAAAAAATTGCTGCAACCGCATCCAGGGATTACAGGTATAAAGAAACACAGTTCCTTTCCCCCCTCCTCTTTTGTTCCCTGATGTCCTTCCCGAAACTCTGCTCCATTGCAGAGATGAAGCAAAACGCCTGCTACACCCACACATTCCACAAAGATTAAGTTGTGTGTTACTGTCCCCCTAAGAGTGCATTTCTCCCAGTGGGTGACCTCAACAAAAGAGAGATGTTTCTTTTTGCAACAACATCTCTTCTCTTCCTCTCTCCTTCCTCCATCAGCTTTAGGCTGTATCTTGTCTTCATACCAGTTTTAACCATCATGGCTGCCCTGCCCAAGTGTCCTGGGAACCACACCCTAGAAAAGTTGCTGAGATTTCTCCATTCAGAATTCCTTTCCCACTCACTCCAAGAATTATTTTTTCCGTGGTTCCCTGGAAGAGAAAAAAAAAAGAATAGCCAGTGAACCTGTTTTAAGACTCTCAACTGAGAGCCAGTGTATATTATTTCTGGCATGGCATGGCTGCTACTCTTCCGATGCATTTCCCTGTTTTAGTTTGCACCTTGCAGGGAGCCATACCGAAATAGCAGGAAGATAGGCCACTGGATATTCTCACGACATGCAAAATTTAAATGTTGGCTGGGAAGCATTATAGGAAGGTGCAACCAACCCGCCACTCTTAAAAGGTCCAGGAGAGGCGGGTGATGCCTCCTCTGTCTCAAAGAACAGATTGCTGGTTGTACACCATGCATCCAAGTCCTGTAGAATTCTCTTTGACCAGAACCCAATCCTGAAAGCAAATCTTACATCATCTGCTCCACAGGGTCCTTGAAGTTTTGTTTCAGTACTGCATCTCCTTCTGGGCAGGTAGCTACACTCGCCTAGATTCCTGGATAAAAAGCCTTTTTTTTTCTTGTAACATGATGTGACTGAGTCTTGGGGAAAACCATCTGGAGAGTCTGTCCCCAACCCCCCAGAGCCCACCGGAGCCACTCAGCTGCAGTGTTTTTTGCTTGGGTTTTATGAATGGGTCTCCTTGTGAGTTTCTTTTTAACCAGGATAAATGCTTCCCGAAAATGGGAGCTGTATTGCTAGTATCGTATTTACTAATATATTTTTTTGTCTTTGCCACTTCGCTATTAATTTAATGGTTGTGTTGTCCCAGTTACTTTAATGTATGTATGCCTACCAAATCCAGTCAAGGAAATGCCCTTGGGGTGGAATCTTACGCCCGTACCTGGGTGGGAGAGTGGGACCCATTGAGTCTCGTGGGGCCTGCTTCTGAGTATACGTCTTGAGGATCCTGCTGTTGACTCCACTGGGAGAATGGGTGCAAGCCTCACTTTGGCTGGATCGTGCTCATAGTGTTTACTCAATAAGAGCAGTTTATTATAGACTTCCATGTATGTGACACTATTTATAATGTTTTTAAAAGTACTTCAGAGCAGGATATTCCCCGACATAAGAAGGTTCTTCAAAGACAGCAAGATGTCCCTCATGCTGGCAGGTCAGGCCCCAGTTTTCAAGAATCCAGTGTCCTTCCTTCCTTCCTTCCTTCCTTCCTTCCTTCCTTCCTTCCTTCCTTCCTTCCTTCCTTCCTTCCTTCCTTCCCCTTCCTTTCCTTCCCCTTATTCCCTGCCTCCCCCTTCCTGCCCTTCCTCCCTCCCTTCCTTCCCTTCCTTCCCCTTTTTCTTCCTCCCTTCCTCCCTCCCCCTTATCCTTGCTTCCTCCCTCCTTCCCCTTCTCCCCCCCTCCTTCCCTTTCTCCCTCCTTCCTTCCTTCTTCCCCTCCTCCCTCCTTCCCCCTTCCTTCCTTCCTTCCTTCCTTCCTTCCTTCCTTCCTTCCTTCCTTTCCTTCCTTCCTTCCTTCCTTCCAAACCCCTGAGCATCAGGGTGCTTTCATTTGCTTTCAGGCTACTCAGACATTTTTTAAACATAAAGGAACCCCGTGCTTGTTGGGAGACTCAGGGCAATGTGAAAAGGACACACGGGGATGTGTCATTTTTCTTCTCACGTACTGATTTGCTAGACTAAAACAAGAGTAACTTGCCTTAATTGCAACAAGAATAATAATAAACATGGAGCAGGAAGAGACCCTATGGATCACCTTGTGAAGGAAGCACAGGGGTGAATTGAACTCCCAACCTCTGCCTTATAGCCAGAGACCTAAACCACTGAGCTATTGAGCTAAATGTTGATTTGGGGTTCTTCCAGACAGGATATTTGTACCCCTTTAGATTGCCCATCAAGCACTGACTTTAATGGAAATACTGCCCCCCCCCATATTGCAACAATGCTCCTCTTGACTCACTTTGGTTTTTTTAAGGGTTTCTCAAACCATTTCCAAACTCCCAAGGGTTTTGGGAGGGTGTTTTTTAAGGGGGGAAGGGTTTTTTTTTGTATCAGCTTGTACAGGGGGCAGAGTTTCAGCAGCATGGAGCTTTCCAGTTTGTAAATTCTGCAGCAGGAACCTGCTGATGTGAAGCCTTCAATTTTTGATTATCTTTTAATGAAGAGAGATCACTGATGCCAGGTGTGAGACAACGGACATAAGTCGGTGCTCTAGACAGGCAGGAGCTCCTGAAATTAAGTTTGCTGTGTTGCAGATGAGCGCTAACCTCACCTCTAGTCTGGTAGAAGTTATTTTGGATGTCTCTTTCCCCCCCCCCCCACACACACACAAAAAACACACACACCCAAAACCCTGTGTTGTTTCCTTGATGTGACACAAAGGAGGGGTAGAACAAGGTGGTAGAAATTCCCTGTCTCTGGAAAATCCCTTAGACTACTCAGGGAAATCTTTCTGCTTCAGAGGACATTCTGGTATCTGCTTTTGTGCTCTGATTTATCTCAAATATCGATCAGTCCAGAACTTTCTTGCTTTCGAGCTTAACTTCCCATTCCAAGTTATGGTCCTATATTGCTAGCCATTTTACATGATCTCCATTTATGACATACTCTCTGGTGGCAAAAAAGCCATTTTTTCGTATCTCTCCACTGCACTTGTGCCAATTTCCCCCCTCCACACACACAAATTATGCCCCTTGTCCAACTTGAATTGCAAAAGCACTATTAGCAGTATTATTCTTCCATTTCCTTTTCTGTGCCTTCTACCTTTTCTTTCTTGAAGAAGTTAAAATAATGTGGGGGGTTTTCCCTCCCACCAACAACCTCATGCTCTCTAGTTGTCTGGGACTACCGTTCTCGTCATCTTGAGACAGCATGCCTATTTTTATCCTGCCTAAAAAGAAAAAAAAATCTAAATCAAAACGTATCTGAGTAAAAATGACAAGGGAATATTTCAATTTCTGTGACCAGTGGTTTACCAAACAGAACAAATTAAAATGAAAAGAGGAGGTTGCAAGATCGATGTCGTTAAGACTCCTGAGAGGACTTCTCGCACTGCAAACAAGCTCAACTTCTCACTGTCCTGTACTAGTTTTTTGATACAGAAATCCAGAGGGATGGTGGGTTATGGGAAGACTGCAGAAAATCTTAAATTGAAGCAGCCATAAACTTGATCTGTCGTCCTGTCGTATGATTTATGTTATTCTTGCTACGGCCTGGAGTTATAAGTGCCATTCATAAGAGCCTGTAATGAAGCATAATCCCCAGCACCTTAAGGCAAAGTGTCCAAGAAGTAAATTCTCCATTCCACTCCAAACACTGTGGGGGATCTATGCAGAGGTGCGTTCCTGTCTGTCTGAAGAATGTATGCACTGAAAAAACCTGCTCTTTTTATGTAGTCAAAAGTGTATTGTAATTATTAACCGAATTATAAATTAAAAGGATTCTATATTTATACAGCTTATGCCTCTTTTGTGCCATATGTTCTGTTTTGCATTATACCTCAAGAAATCAAATAGGGTGGGAATCCCATCAAAATACAGCCAACTCGGGCTTAAGAATTGCTTTCCACCTGTAGGCACACATCTGTGCATGCAGACAAGAAGCAAGACTCGTTTAAAAAAAAACTCGTAGAATTTTGCACTGCTTTCAGAAAGGCAAAGAAGAGCCAAGGATTCCTTTTACAGGCAGAGATTTTGTAACTGGGTGGGTTGCCACCAAAGCAAAGCAGCAGCAAAGGTGGAATAGCCTGGATTCTGGTTCCTGTGGGTCAAACCCATCGCATGGAAGAGTGGGCTGAAATACGTTTGGCAGGGCAGGAGACAGCTCATCCTAACAGGCTGTCATCCATGGTCCAGAGACACAATGGCCCCAGATCTAATGGGCTAGTGGAGGATAGTAGTGCGGATGGCAAAAGGGCAGTTCATCTGCTACTGGCCCTCTGATCTTGCCAGCGCTGATCCTGGCCAAAGAGTGCTTCCCCAAGAAAGCAACCGGTCAACCCCAAAAGAGATTGCAAGATCCTGAGTGGCTTTTCTGGTGGCTTTGTCCAGACTCTGAGTGAGGTTGGTGGGTGGGATCTTAAGGGTGATGTTGACCATGAACACACACTCACATGTCACTATCCATGGTGCTGAAATCGGACTCCTGCCCGCCTGCCAACCATCATATTCTCTCTGTCTCTGTCTCTGTCTCTGTCTCTCTGTCTTTCTTTCTTTCTTTCTTTCTTTCTTTCTTTCTTTCTTTCTTTTTTCTTTCTTTGACCTCTTTCTTTCTTTCTTTCTTTCTTTCTTTCTTTGCTTTGCTTTGTTTGCTTTCTTTCTTTCTTTCTTTCTTTCTTTCTTTCTTTCTTTCTTTCTCTTCTTTCTTTCTTTCTTTCTCTTCTTTCTTCCTTCCTTCCTTCCTTCCTTCCTTCCTTCCTTCCTCTCCTTCCTTTCTTTCTTTTTTCTTTCTTTCTTTCTTTCTTTCTCTCTTTCTTCCTTCTTCCTTCCTTCCTTCCTTCCTTCCTTCCTTCCTTCCTTCCTTCCTTCCTTCCAAATATTTTTACCCAGGCTTTCACCTTGAAAAAGGATTCAAGGCAGCTTACAACAATGAAATACAACATCTACTAAAGTTCATAACAATAGGTATACAATGGTGGTTAGCACCATTAAAAGACAAAACTTAAACCAAAAAACAAAAGTCAAGAGGCATCTTGCGTCATTCAACAGCAATGCTAAAGCTAAGTACAATAAGGATGTACATCAGGAAAGCTTGCGCAGATTCGAGGCCACTGCTGCTTCACCGTGCTATTGGTTGCCCAGAATTGCTTTTGGTCAACATCCAAAAGAAAAAAGAGAGATTGAAGGGAGAGTACAAAGCGTTGCAAAAGGGAGGACTTTTGAAAACCAAGGAAAACAGAACCGAAGGCAGTCTCTGGAGAGAGACTCTGGTGGCGAGCACAGGGCACGGGCCCAGTCGATCATCGATTGCATCGCCGTGGCAACAGGAAATGTGTGGGTGTTCATCCTTCCGTCAGGCATCAGCCATACTCCTCAGAACGGGAGCAACAATCCAAGCAATCCAAGCAAGAGGCGTTTGTCTGCTGGGCCTGAGTGGTCTTGTGGGTTATACATTGTGGGCACAGATGCCCGGCCCTTGCCTGTGGCTCTCTGATTGCTACCCCTCCAAGACCGACCAGAGGACCATCACCAGCTTTGTTGTCATTAGACAGAACTGTCCCTCGATTCTGGTTTTCCAGGTCAAAGAGGCGACCAGGAGATGCTTTTTTGGGGGAGGGATGATATACACAGGCAGAATATCCACCTCTTTGCTTCAAACCTGAGCTTTTGCCAGAATGAAGCCTTCAAAGCCCCAAAAGGTTAATTATTTTTAAAATGATAACTTAATATTCACACACACACACTCACACACACACTCCTCTCTCTCTCTCTCTCTCTCTCTGTCTCTCTCTCTCTCTCTCTCTCTCTCTCTCTCTCTCTCTCTCTCTCTCTCTCTCTCTCTCTCTCTCCAGAAGAGTTTTGACCTTTGCTTCATGTCTATTTTCCAACTCCAGTCTTCGCTGTTCATGCCCCAAGCCAGGATGTCAAAAACCGTCTTACCAACGAGTACAGCTAATAAGGGAAAGCACGGGCAAGGCGAAAGGAGAGCAGGTGGAATGCCAGCCGCCATTTCCCTCTGAAGGTAAGACCTCCCTCGCCGACCTTGGTCACAAGACTCTCATTATGCCTTGAAGCGACATGAGGTCAAAAGAAAGCCGAAAGCCACATTTTGGGAGAGGGTGATCGTGAGGCAGATGCCATAGGGCTGTCCACTTGCCGAAACAAAATGCCATGCCAGGGACCATTAAAGAGGAGAGTGAAAATGAAACAACCCGCATTAGAATACCATTACACAAAAAGAAGACTGCAGCAGAAATTCCAAATTGAAAGGGTGAAACCCAAAAATTATTGTCAACTGCCCCCCTCTTTTAAAAGCAGCTCCTGCGGATGACAACTGAACTGGAGCCGAAAAGAGAGAAAATTCTTCTTTGAAAAGATTGCCTTGAACGTCCCAATGGGAGTACATTTCCATGGAATTTTATTAGCTAGTGAGTTCATAAACCACAAAAAAGGGAGGGGAAGAGGAGAGTCATATTTAGCCTAAGAGCAGATGAGCAAAGCTGAAGGATGCGAGGGAGAAGCCGATAATAAATGTTGAGTCAGTAAATGATCACTCTAAACAGAGCCCATAGAAATTGAAGTCATTAGCTAATAAAATACCCAGGAAAAGGAGTTCTCTATTAAATTTCAAGCACACCTTCCAGAGACATATCCATGAATAGTGGCAAAAATATTTGGTCCCATCAGAGCCCAGAGAGGAGCTTGCAGCTAAGACCCGTAGACTGAGAAACGGAGGACCTGGGTTTCACCTCTGCCATGAATTAACCCTGGAAGACAGAGGCCGGCCTGCCCAGATCAGAACCAAAGCTGCAGCCTCTCTCTCCCCACCCCTCTGCCCCTAAATGCTGTACCCCATAAGGGCTTCAGGAGGCCTCAAAGAGAGGAACAACAAATTTGAATCCTACAACCATGACGCTGAAAGGGACCTCTACAGCCATCATGTCCAACCATCTGCTCAAGTAATCCAGGTCAAAGGACATCTGTGAGGGGGCTGTCCAGTTTTTTTCCCTCAAATGCTGCCAGCATTGGAGCATTACATTACCCATTGTTGTACTTCTCTAACAGTCAGGAAGTTTTTTCCCCTGATGTCCACCCAGAAGCTGGCTTCTTATAACTTGAGCCGATTGCTGTATGCCCTGCACTCAGGGGTGGTCAGGAGCAGATCCTGGCCCTTCTCTATAAGACTAGCTTTGGAGGATTTGTAGAGAGCTCTCTTATCTCCCCCAGTTGTTGTTGTGAGTTAAACGCTTGTCACTTAAGCCTCTGTAATTCTATGGGGGTCGGAGTTCCCAATATTTTTAATCTCTGGCTTCCCGAGACTGACCATCAGGGCTGGGGGCTCATCTGGTGAACTCACTGCATCACAGCTGGTTTCGCCTGGCAACAGCCACCGCTACGAATCCTCTCTTCGTTCCATGCCCACCATCCATCCTGGTCACAAACGAGAAAAAACATCAAAAGGGGGCCCCATAAAAGATTATCCTTCTTGCATTCAGGGGTGGCATGAAACAATGTGTGCCGGTGTTTTTCTTAAATCCATCCCTCTCCGCCAAAGAGGAAAACTGGTGCCTTGCATGCAATGTTCAGTTCTGCAAATTCTCACACCACGACCCTGGCAGCCCTATCTTTCTGTTCAGCCCAGCTGTCGTCTGTCCATCCATTCGTCCAGACCAAGCGGCCTTGGCTTCCCTGGCAAGCAATTCGTCCCCACGCGGGTCCTCGGTCACGCTGAGAGGAACGGAGATGCTCCGATGTCACGCGGACGGCTTGCTGAGATCATCGGAGGCTTCTTCCATGCCGCACAGTCCAAGGCACCTAGGATGAAAACCAGATAATTCCCTCCAAAGACATTTTTGAGATGAAGGAAACATCCTAAGTTTTTTTTAAGCACAAATATTTTAAACACCATATCTGAAATGTCCATTTTGCTGGTCCTGCATGCAGCCTCTCGCCCATTCAATTATCTGTTAAAGCACAGAGAAGATCTTTCTATTGTGTTAGAAGCTGAAGGACATTTCCTCCTAATGCAAAGGGTCTCTCTCTCTCTCTCTCTCTCTCTCTCTCTCTCTCTCTCTCTCTCTCTCTCTCTCTCTCTCTCTCTCTCTCTGTGTGTGTGTGTGTGTGTGTGTGTGATTATACTCTCCCTCCCCACCCCCTGCCATCCTCAGCTTGCATTTTTAAAAAGATGGATGCTAATTTTAATCACCATCAGTGTCGGATCTAATTTGATCAGAAAATCTCAGCTCAGGGCGATGTGGGGCTAATAGCAGAGCATTCGGTCAAAGGCTGATCCCGGAGCTTCTGCACCCCATCAAGAGGTCCTACCCCTTTCCCTGTTGCCAAACTGACCGTGGTACTATTTATTTATTTAAAATGTATATGTATATTTTAAAAATCTCATAGTTCTCTATGGATAGGGCCCAGGAACCAGAATCTATCCCAAGAGGTCAGCAAGAGCGGCCAACCCTTCAGCCTAATGTCACACCTTCTCTGCAAATGATCAGTTGTAATGGTTTAAATGTTACTTTGTGGACCACAGCTCTTCACATCCTCCAGTGACCATGTCAACTGGGGGATTCTGTAGTCCAGCAAAGCAAGACTGCAGCCAACACAAATCTCTCTCTCTCTCTCTCTCTCTCTCTCTCTCTCTCTCTCTCTCTCTCTCTCTCTCTCTCTCTCTCCAAAGCTTGTCTGTTGTTCCATTTTCCAAGAAGAAAGGCGGGGTAAAAAATACTCTAAATGAATAAATAAATACTAGCTTCCTTCTGCTGGTCATTCTGCCTGGCTCTCATTCAGACCTCACCATATTCACCACCATCATGGGTTCTTGCTCCAGCTGTGACTTTGCTCAAAACACATTTCATCAGCCTCCTGACATGGTTCCTGAAACTGGAGACCTTCTCCTGCCTTTGTTGTGGCTAGCTCTCCTGATGCAAGGAGGACAGCCGTTCAAACTCCTGAAAGAGAAGGAAAACTTTCCCTGCTCTTCTCGTGCTTGGCCCTCCAGGCACCCCACAACCTTGCTACCTGCGCAGGTATCAAACCCAATTACATCTCCCTGCCATGTCGACGATCAACAAGCGCCAACCGAGAAGCCCGGCAGGCAGCTGGAAGTATCTTTGCGTTCCTGTTTGCCTGTTCCCATTTGGGCTGCGTGCTTCCTTCCTTTTAAGAAGCTATCTTAACAGCAAAAAAAAAAAAAAGAATAAAGGGAAAAGGAAAAAAAGAAAAGACAGCGAACATTTCCTAGGAGCCTCCTTTAATCCTCAGCATCAACCTTCTTCAACGGGACAGCCCGGCCAGAAAACAAACATCTGATAGACGTGGGATTGATTCCTTTGGTTTATCTTCCTGAGTTAGGAGACCAGCAAAATAATTGATGATGATGATGATGATGATGATGATGATGATGATGATGATGATGATGATGATGATGATGATGATGATGACGACATCGACAATGGCAACAGCTATGATGACTATGACTATGACTATGACTGTCCTTAGGCACCCAGAATGATAGCCATGGATACCCTTGAAATTGTCTAATCCGTTCTTAACTTCATCTGGTATGGATTGTTGTTGTTCAGTCGTTCAGTCATGTCTGACTCTTCGTGACCCCATGGACCAGAGCTCGCCAGGCCTTCCTATCTTCCACTGCCTCCCGGAGTTTAGTCAAATCCATCTTGGTTGCATCAATGACACCATCCAACCATCTCATTCTCTGCCGTCCTCTTTTCCTTTTGCCTCCAATCTTTCCCAACATCAGGGACTTTTCCAAGAAGTCATCTCTCCTCATGACTATCTGGTATGGATAGTCTTTGTTTCTGTCTTGAAAGGAATAAGACAGTTCCTGGCATCTTAGCCATAGATCCAAGCGACCAGCAGTGGTTTCTCCATCTCAAACTCTGGGCCTGCAGAGAGTTTTTCCCCACCGTTCTTCTAAATAAACACACATGGTTATATTTAGGGTGCAAATCCAATAACAAAACCTAATAATAATATACCTTGCACAACAGCGATGGCAGCTGGTCAAGGAATGTCACCAGACGCTTCCACCCACTTGCTATTGTTTCCGGAAAACCGAACTGTCGTGTTTACGATGTTATGTCTGCATCCGTGACCCCCTCTGTAAGGAACCCGATAACAGGCAGGGCAGAGAGCGACTGCAGAGACTTGACTTCACGGTTCAGTCATGCTGTTGTGGCTGGGTGAGGATGGTGGGCGGACGGACCAGGAACCAGATGTGCAGTGTGTCAGCTTCGGCCAAGATCTCTGCAGCCTCACAGGCAAGTGTTTCTGCGCCACCGTCCAGGCCACAGCAGGTGGAAGGGCCTGAGTCTCTTGCTTGCTGCAGTTGAGGCCTACTTTGCCACATCTGGATTTTGACACTCATAGAAGCGTGAAGTTGGACAGGGCTTACAAGGCCACCAACTCCAACCCTCTGCTCTATGCAGGAACACAAATCCAAGGGTATCTGGCAGGGGGTTGTCCAATGTTCTCTTGAATGCCTCCAGTGTTGGAGACTCACCCCCCTCGAGGTCATGGGTTTCCATTGTCGCACTGTTCTAACAGCTGGGAAGTTTTTTTCTGATATTCAGACAAAAGCTGGGTTCTCCCAACTTGAGCCCTTTGTGGCGTGTCCTGCTCTCTGGGGTGAGCATGAACAGGCATCTAGAAGTGGAGAGGAAAAGCTTCAGATTCAGGGCAGGGTAACTCCAGGCTCACTTGCATTTCCCTTTGCATTTAATACTTGCACTCCCCCTTTGCTATTAATACTTGCTAGTAGGGACAAAAACAAAACACTGTTTTGTCATTTTGTAAGCTTACAAATTGTTTCATAACGGAAAAAAATGACAGGCAGCATTTCATTACAAAGTGAAATGGAACACTGTTTTTTTCTATTTTAAAATGAACAATTTCATTACTCTATAAAACTGCTCCCCTGGGTCCTAGAGGCACCAAATTTGGTGCCTCTAGGTCCCAGGGGAGCCGTTTTATAGAGTAATGAATCATTTTGTTACTGTTTCATTTTGTTACAAATTTTTTCTACAAAAATTCATTTAAAAACAAAATGAAATGAAATACAGGGGAAAACAAAATGAAATGAAACGAAACATGACTGTTCTGTTTCGTGCCCATCCCTGCTTGCTACTTGCTAGTAAAGAATATATAGTGTGGTCTCTGTTGTCCACTAATGGCCAGTTCTGGTAATGCATCCGAAGATAAAAAGATCTGTGGGGGGGGGGTTACCATGAGAGAGAGAGAGAGAGAGAGAGAGAGAGAGAGAGAGAGAGAGAGAGAGAGAGAGAGAGAAGGGAACAAATCCCCTGCAGATATACATATACTGTACAATTTTGCTTTTCTGAAATTTATTTATTTATTTATTTATTTATTTATTTATTTATTTATTTTTATACTTGTATCCCACTCCAATTTAAGCTGCAAGAACTCTGGGTGGTTTAAATCTGGCAACATAAGAAACAAACCAAAAAGTGTGGTAATAATAATAATAATAATAATAATAATAATAATAATAATAATAATAATAATAATAATAATAATAATAATAATAATAAATACTCTGCAGTAAGAGGTAGAATCAAAAGCTACTAGAAGCTTTTAACAAAAAGAACTCCTTTAAGTTTTCAGGGAAAGTGGCTTCCTTCATGGGCAAAATTTCCTTCTCTGCCCACACCGTTCTATTTTTAAACCAGTCCTACTCAGTTCTCCCGCAGCGACTGGCTTTAACCTGCCACTGTGCTACTGACAAACCACCTACACAAAATACTTTGCAGCTTCTCTCTGGCTGACACCGGGAGATTCCTTGACACCACCCTTACACATCTCACTCTCAGGTGCATTTTCAGATTGCATGAGACATCCTGCAGGGTGGAGACCAGGAGGCGTTTCTATCTACACCAGAGACACAATCCTGGAGGGCTGCTCCTGCTGCAGCACACAACACATCTGTAACACTAACAACTGTCACAATATGATGCCAGATCATCAGAGAATCCTGTTTCTCCCTTTTGCCTTTCATGATTGATTGATTGATTGATTGATTGATACATGCATACATACATGCATACATGCATACATGCATACATACATACATACATACATATATACATACATACATACATACAAAGCAAACAAAAGCAAAGCAAAGTGTTCTGCTTATATACCACCCCATATTGCATAAACCACTGTGCAGTATACTACACATTATAAAATCACTTATAAACTTTACCAACTTACAAATGGCATACAGAAATAACAATGCTGAGGGGAAGCACACACACAATCATAGATGTAGACTCAAAAACAGAAAGAAACTTACCAACTGGGTGCCCTCAAGTTGATTTTGCCTCGTGCTGTCTCTTTCCAAGCTTTTCAAGGCAGAGAGCTCTCAAAGAGGCCGGCTCCTTTCCCAGGACTCCCCTTGGACTGAGTTCTCCAGCCAGTGACTGAACAAACATAATGGAGGCAAATTTAGCGGTCAGAACATTGTATTAAAGTTGCTGGAAGACGCAATGGCCTTGCTCCTCTTATCTTTCAAGTCATATCTTGATAGAGTCCAGCTTGGTGACCTTTACTTCTCTAACTCAACCTCTCTTCAGCTTCTGAAGGTCATCTGGTTCTTCAGTTAATGCCAACTTTCCTCAACACATACTTGGAGTTGTCTCCTAACACACGTGTGTGGAAAACTGCTTGGCTTTCCAAAAGACAATTTTGTTGCTGCCATGGGCACTATTGAGGGGCCACTAATGAGTTCCCTGTGGCCTCTGAGAGCCTGGCGTGGCCTCACTGAGGATGGGAGGATGCTTTTGAAGAGTTTGGATGGGTGTGCCACACTTATTTGACCCAGGGAACCCTCACCTCAGGAAGAAACTCATCGAATCATGGAGTTGGAAGAAGCCTTTAAGGCCATCATGTCTGATCCTCAGGGAAGAATCAAACCAGATTGGAAGAACAGAGGAAGGAAGGAAGGAAGGAAGGAAGGAAGGAAGGAAGGAAGGAAGGAAGGAAGGAATCATGTATTTCTAAGGGCCCTATAAGGCTATGGAGTCCAACCTCTTCCTCCAGTCAGGAATCCAATTCAAAGCACATCAGGCACATGGAAGAGAATGCCATTGAAGGTCAGTAAATTGAACTCTCTTTTTATTACAGTTTGAATACAGTCAGCTTAGCACAAAGGCCTGTAATTTGTGGCTGTAACAGGATAAAGAGAGACTTTATCTTATGAATTGCAAGTGCCATCTAGTGGAGAAACTGATCTTAAGGGACTACTTTTTAAAGCAAAGCAAAGCAAAGTGTTCTGCTTATATACCGCCCCATGGGTGGTATATAAGCAGGGGTGCTTGAAACCACTACAGCTGAAGGCAGCAGTTTCAGGGATAGTAAGGTAGCACCATGGAGAGCTCCGAAGAAAAGGCAAGGAGGTCCTTTTAAAACCAGGTGCCATCCTGAGCAGGACTGCTGGCCAGAGAAATAATCAAGCCCCGTCTATCACTACCGGGTCCATAAAAATTGGCTAAAGGTCATAAATGGTACACTGTAGAGTCACAACCCCTCACACCTTAAACATTCCCTTTCTTTGTGGAAGTAATGGCAGAGTTTGGCCCAGCTGAAGAGGGGGCTAATGGCACCCCTCCAGATATCATGAGACACTGATCTGCCACAGCCCATGGGTAGGGATGTTGGGAGCAGCTTTCAAGGCACCCAGTGTTGTATTTTATCAGCCCCTGGAGTAGCTAGGCTAATCTACCAAGTATTCCCCATGCATTGCCGTCCTTCCAATTGTTTAGATATTGTAACTAAACAGGAGTTTGAGCTCGCAATTTAGGATGCTTTGCACTTCACATTTTCCCCCTTTTTCATTAAGTGTAAAACAGTCACACAGATGACAAATGCATATGTGAAACCGCCCATCGCACAATCCCCGTTGACAGATCTTGTGTTCTCCGACACCACTGAGAATTCAAATTCGTGTTTCTCCTCCACAACAAGGCTGCCATACCGGCAACAGGCTTGACATTTCTGTTTTTCATCTCTGAACAATGGCACAGGAGGACTTTTTAACAGCCTAATAATTATACACCGGCCAGGGCAACAATCAGGACTCCGATGGCACAAGCCAACAGATTTGCTGAGACACGTTTTTGAGCCAGCCATGGTGAACCACAGGGACGCTGTTCGCAGCTGTGACAGGGACGACGCTGCGGCTGTGACAACGGGCCCTCTTTATGGCACAACCAATCTAGGTGGGTGGAGCCAGGGGGTAAAAAGTGGGTCTTCTCTCATCTTTACTGCTTATTTATTATTTATTGTATTTACATACCGCCCATCTAGCCAATGGAAGCAGACACTATGAAATGCTTGGAGGTAGCCTGAGTTAAATGGGAGCCACCGCTGTGCCATGGAATGCCAAAGTAGACTTTGTTATACATGGACTTAGCCACAAAGTGTGAATCTGGAGAACTATGCTACCGGGGACCCTTGTATAACAAACAATTTGTATAGCATAAAATCTGTACAACATACAAAATTCCAGAAATAGGGGAAATGTGCTTAACAGAATCACCTATGGGGTGAATCCGTACAACATAAAAATGGCTGTGATTAGGGATTACTCCGTTTTCAATGCATTCCTATGGGAAATTTGTATAAAGGAACATTTGCTTAACGTAATTTCATTTGGAACGAATTAATTCCTTTATACAAGGTACCACTGTATTCTCTTCTAATGTACAAGGGTTAAATACTTCATGGTGTTGTCTTTATTTCACCTGTTTAAACTCCTAGCTCTTTATATTGTTTTTGTATTTCAGGGTCTTGGGATAATTTTGCATTAGGCAGGGAATAGCGTTGGAAATGTAAAAGATTATTTGAGTACCCGGTCCTTGTGATGCAGCTGTTCGGCCACTAGGTGCCTGTCTTGCTTCCTATGAATAAAAAGACTCCCAAGACTGGGCCATAGGCACCCGTGTTTCCAGGGAGGAATTGTTTTGTCTTCAGTCCTCCACTCCATTGAGTGGTCAGTAGAAGCCGGCTGGCACCCCACCATGCCTCCCAGGAGATGGCAGTTGGTGACCCTGTATCACACAATGCCAATGAAAGACCACATATTGCCTCCATTGCTACAAAAAAAACCCTATCTTCTTTGCTTATTTTGTCTGGGTTTTAGAAAAATTAGGAAATGTTTGGCATACAAACATTTGCAAAGCGTCAGTCATTGGCAAACGCCTACAAGGTGGGAAACATGGTACTGTACTTTGAGATTTTCATCTGTCCGCTGATGGAATACCTGAAAGGTTGTTTCTCAAGTTAAGATGGTTTGTCGTCGCAGCGGTGAAATGGGACATGGTGAAAAACTAAGCAGAGCTGGTCAAACCCCTCGTCCCCTTCCTCATTATACGGTTGTCAGTATAATGAAGCCACCTTGATTCCCCTTATCCTAAAACTATGACAAATCAATACACAAAACAAAGCAGGTGTAAGAAACAGCATATGAGCACGGAAGCCCCGTGGTGCAGTGGATAAATGCCTGCACTGCAGATAAAACTGTGCTCACGACCTGGGGTTCAATCCCAAGTAGCAGACTCAAGGTTCACTCAGCCTTCCATCCTTCCGAGGTTGGTAAAAGGAGTACCCAGCTTGCTGGGGGGGGGGGGGGAGAGAGAGAGCAATATGTAGCCTGCATTATTGTGATTAAACTGTAAACCACCCATAGACTACTTGAAGTGGTATGGGACAGTATATAAGCAGACCATTTTGCTTTGCTTTCTGATATCTTGTACAGAGATGGGCACGAATCAAAAAAATGGCGTTTCATTTGTCGTTTGTCATTTATGGGGTCTGTTTCGGTTCGTTTCCATTTTTTGTGAATTTTTGCAAAACATTCATTTTCATTTTCGTTCATTTAGTTCAATTTTTTGTGATTTTTTTTAGCATTTAAAGCAGTTCACTGTATTGCCGTAACGAAAACGAAACGCACGACAAAATTTCCGGTGTTTCTGTTTGTTTCGTTTCATTTTAGAGACAAAATTCATTTGTCGTTTCGTTCTGTAGCGAAACAAAAAAATGAAAACGGAAATGAAAAATTGTTCATTTCGTGCCCATCTTTAATCTTGTATATGTGTCTGTTGGTCACTGGGTTTCATTTATTGTCTTGGCCTTTCCTACAATGCGTGCAGGGTGCCAACCACAATGTTACCACCCAACGATAACCATCTACCTTATGTGGAGACATAACATGGAGATGTTCGCCCCAAGGCTCTAGGGCAGACTTTTCCAAGACGAGTGGCACCACAATAGTCATCCTCCTCTTAATAGAGATTATGGGAAATGTAGTACAACCCAACAACTGCTCTACTATCAGTGCTGTAAGACTGCAGAAGCAGAAGCTGCCTACACGGTGTGTTGATTTGAAAACCACTGCAAATGCATCTGGAGGAAATGGTTAGGATACCTTTTGCAAACACCTTTGATTTGCCCAGAGATTCTCAGAAGGCAAACAGACAATTTTCTTTTATTCTTGGGATAGGTGTTAAAATTCAGGTGCTTTAAAGAGGGAAGAAAACCAACCCCTCACTAGTTGCTCATTACACTTTTCACCTACTTAACAAGAATTTCCCCCTCAGTGTGTCAGTTCAGTGATAAAGGTGCTATTTGGTATCACATCATTAACGGGTTGTTGGGGGTTTTTTTTCCAGTTTTTTCTCCTGTGTTTTTCTTGTTCACCAGGAGGTAAACGTGAAGACAAGAGCCCTAACACCTTCCCTCCTCTTTCGTTGTAATTTAGGACCATCATTTACAGCTTTAGACACATCATATGCTTACTGGGATATATAAAATGTTATCTTTCTTTGATGGGCTACCGGAAAGCAATGGGTTCGAATTCCAACCTAGACAAATGCATTGGGTTGTCTCTGAGTAGTTACACCAGGGTTGCCACGACAAGGAATGCAAGATAGGAAACTAACTCCGCACTGAAGGCCCTAACTTTTATTTTCCTTTAGGGCCTAGATACAATTTTCCTTGCAGCCAAAAGGATGGACAGAGCAAAACTGCAATAGATAATTGTCATGCCAAGAAACCTAGCTGAAACAAAACTCCTGAGCATATGTTAATTTTAACCCCTTTAAATAATATACTCATCATCATGTTTAATCTACTCTCCCCAAAAAAAGCAGATGATGAAGTAGGGGTTCCATATAGGATGGGTGACAGAGATATTGACACTGTTTCACTGCGTTTCAGATGGCATTTAGAAAAGTTGTAAATAAATGAATAAATATTGCACCCGTCAAAGATCATGGCAAGATAAAACAGTTACAGTCAGTCAGAGTGACATAAATTAATAGTAAAAGCAACTGTTAAGGCGAGGTACCTAACAAATATATATGCATGCTCGGTACCTTTGTAAGTCCTTGAGATACCCATGGTTCAATACTTGACTTATGAGGTAGCTTAATCAGTTACAGGTGGCATTTGACTGTGATTGCATTAAAATTAGTACATTTATCAGATTATGAAAATCCACACTAAGCTCTTCTGTGCACTTCGGATCCACCAGAAATAAAAAACAACTTAATCAAATATGATTGTGTTATAATTTTGGCTTTTTACACTTTTGTGACTGGTGCACCTAACGTCCACATGTTCATTCTAATGATACAAATCCCCTTCATTTAGGGGCGAAAGAAGAAAGAGTATTGAGATCTCTGTGTTGATGTCATTATTATTCATTTTTTTAAAAAATTCATTTTTAATAATTTTATCCTGACCTTCTCCTTAAAAACAACCCATGGCAGATCTGGTTGGATACACCTTTGCTTTGTTACTCTCACTCTCTCTCTCTCTCTCTCTCTCTCTCTCTCTCTCTCTCTCTCACACACACACACACACACACACACACACAGACACACACACTCCCTGAGGCCTTCATGATATTGCTCCCAGGCTCAAGCAATCATCTCCTCCCACGCCTCACCACCTGGGGGAGGGGGGTGGCGGGATTTCTCGTCTCTATCTCTTCTGGCCTTTTGAAGTTTCTGTGATATGGGGGAGGTCCTGCTGTGAACACGGAGACTCTCTGGCAGGGCTACAGGGCTGAAATGAAGCCAGTGGTAACACTCCCAACGATCAAAGCCCAGACCAAACTCCACACAGCTCTTCCGGCCAATGGGTAGCACTGATGTTCTCATCTTCCTTGTGAGAGTTCTGGGTTCTTGGGATCTAATCGTGGAAACTTCAAAATTCAGGAAGATAAGAATAATGTATATACCATTCCTCTCCTTGAGCCCAAAAGGCACGTTTCCTTTCAAACTGAGACTGATAATTTTGGGGGGGATAAAATCCTAAATTTGCCAATGAGAACAGCCTTCTTTAAATGGAAAATGAGAATGCTTTTCCCAAAGGCAACAATGGTTTTTGCTGATGAAAAAAAGAGCTATTTGGCCTGGAAAATCTATGGTAGAGGAGGCCTCTGATGCAATGGATGATTCCACAATTACTTGTGATACAATAAATGGGCTAATTTTCAAGTTGCTGGCACACTCTTTCTTTCTTTCTTTCTTTCTTTCTTTCTTTCTTTCTTTCTTTCTTTCTTTCTTTCTTTCTTTCTTTCTTTCTTTCTTTGTTTCTTGGTATTTCAATTGGACACATGCCTATCTATCTATCTATCTATCTATCTATCTATCTATCTATCTATCTATCTATCTATCTATCTATCTACACCAGGCAAATAAACAAAACAAAACAAGAGACAAAAACACATGGCACCTGCAAGATTATATTTTGATGTCAGCTATCAAGGATCAAGTCTGCTTCTTCAGATTTACGGGAATGGAATGAAATGTTGATGGAAATATTAGTTTCATACCAAATATCCATTGCCTCTTGGGTGTGTGGTACATTTGCATGCAGTGCTTTGGCTTAGTAAGTGAGGGAGTGGGTGGGTGAATGGTTTGAGTGTGTTAGTTAGTGAGTTGCATAAGTAGTTGCAAAAGTGGAATCCACATCCAGTCCACCAGGAAGCTTGGGAAAGGGTTGGGCCAAGAGCCGAAAGGGGCTGGTGAGACAGGAAACTCTCCCGTTGGCAGCAAGGTGGGGTTCTCAGGGATGGACCACCCTTTATTGGGATGCAAATGCTGTTTGGGATCAGCCAGTTAGAGGTGGCCTCCTCTGGCCGGGCCTTGGTAAACTGTGAGCCCAAGCACCTGGTAATGCCATTGTTAATCATGTGTAGCCGAGAGACCTCGGGAGGGCCCCGGGTGTGAGCCAGTCCTTTGCAGAGCCAGCTTGGGGCTAGGAAAAGAGAGCGTGAGAGAAAGAGGAGGAGGGTTTGTGTGAAAGATCAAAGGAGTGGAGCAGGATGGATTGGCAGGGCCAAGCCAAGGAAAAATGAACACCATGTATGCGAGTTAGCCTTTGGGGAGGAAAAAGCCAGCATGTATCCAGGTTCCATAAGATGCAACAGCAGCAGCAGCAGCAGCAACAACAACCACAACAACAATCAAAACAGCCACAACCTGCCAACGCAACACTTCGCCTCCACCCCATCTTATGCGGATTACATGGGATTCCATCCTATGCCGAGCATGGACGGCCGTGGACAACCGCCAGGCGCATGGGGGACACACTATGGCCTGCAAAGGGAGGACTGGAACCCTTACGATCCGGGACCCTCCGGTGCAGTGACCCCGGGCCATATGAACGGATCTTCTCCTGGGCAGGTTTCCTACAGTTCTGCCGATTACAGCGGCCTGGATCCTGTTGGTCCGAGGGCTTTGCCATCGGTCGATACAATCAACGCAGAGGAAATCTCGCCCCACAGCCAAAGGCACAGCTCTTACGAATGGATGAGGAAGACTGTCCAGTCCACGGCCACAGGTAGGTTGGCAAGGGCCCCAGGTATCCTGCGGAAAGGGGACACTGCCTCAAGCTCTCTGTCCGCCAAGGAGAAAGGGAGATTCCTCCCTTGGATGGAAGAGCTTCTCTGAGCATCCCTCATTTGTCTGCCCAGCCAGCAACGCTTTTGAGGCATCATCCTTCTGACAATGCTGGAAGAACTGGCAGATTACCACATGCTTTAGTCAGAGAGCATCTCCGGGGGAGGGGAGAAAGCAATGTTTGGATGGAACATAAGAACATACTTGAATAAAAAACAATAACTTCCAACTCCATCCTGGGTGCTAACTGGGAGGGTTTACTTATTACTGCAAAATAATGTGCCTTTGATTGCAGCCCTAAGCATGCTCTTTGGACACGCTGGTTCGATACTGAGGGTTCTCACTTGACGGAAGTCAAGTTAAAACAAATGTTGCCTGGATCCAGAATTATTTAGAGAAAGTGCACCGGATGAATTGGAAGTGCATTGCTAGGATTATTTACTCCAGCCTGTTCTAAATGGGACTCAACTCGGATGCAACCTCCCCCTTTGAGATGAAAGGGTAAACTTTTCACCGGTTTCTCCTATTTTGTATGACAAAAGGGCCAAAGTGGCATTTAATCAGCATTTGCTGTTGTATTTACTTAAACCTTTTTATCTTCAGGAGCCCGGAGACATCAGCAATGAAGGAGGTCTGTAGCATCTCTCCTTGATTATGATGATACAGGGTTTCTTACATTAACACTTCAAATAGAAGCCTGAGATGAAAAGGCCCTCCTTCACCTTAAAATGCTAGGTTCTCCCAAAGAATGCAGGAAGTTGACACATTCAACATTATCTCTAGAAAGGCTGCCCTGCTGGCATTTTAATAGCAATAAGACAGTCATAAAGTACGGCAGCCGTAAAACATATCTCAGTCTGCCAGGGAAATATTTTTGCTAATAGACTGGAGTAAAGATGCAGAGAAGGAGTGGGGAGCCAGTCTTGATAAACTGCTAAATATTTTGAATGGTAGCACAGGTAGTACACGTATCTATAGAGCAATGGCTGAAGCAATTGTGAAATAGTGATTGTAAAGAGAAGGGTTGAATAACAAGCAAAAACTACCAGCGTTTTTCTCAGCCTCCTCAGAGGACCCTGGTTTCATTGCTATCATTATCTGTAAACTGCCCATAAGTTCCTTATGGAAGATGGTGCAGTATAAAAGTGTAATAAATAAATAAATAAATAAATAAATAAATAAATAAATAAATAAATAAATAAATAAAAAGAGTGGTGGAAGCTTTAGCTGTATGATCTGATACTCCATAAGGGAATTCAAATATGTCAGGAGCACCTGAATAAGAGTGACATTGAGCAAGGTGGAACAGTCTTATACACATTTAGCTTGTGGCTGTTAAAATGATTATAGAATAAGGCAGATGTAAGTCATCTTACTGAGTCCAGCAGGTAAACTCTGGTATTCTGGAATATTCAAATATGAAACGATTCAAAAGACAACCAAGGTTTTTAGCCATTATGAAGTTACCGTCTCCCTATTGTTTCTGATCTATTGATCATAGTAATAAATGCACACATGCATCTCCCTATTATATAGGAAATATTATAGTTGTCTGCCTGTATTAGGGAGACTCTCAGTGTTACTGATACAAGGGGGAGCTATTTTAGGCTATCTATCAGTGCTTTTAATATACTCTGAATCAAGGGTTTTAATAGAAGCTCTTTTGGGATTTACCATAAAGGAAGATACATACCTGGGCGAAGAACTTCTATGAGTCTCTTTTGTAACAGTTGTTTTCCTGAACCCACCCTAAATGCCAGATGTAGTACATCAGTCTGAATGAGCTGAACACCAATTTTTTAGATGCTGAAGTCTGTCCCATTCGGCCAGTGTTCCTTCTGCCTTCTTATCCCTGTCTGTAAAAAAGGGGGTATGCCAGTAGATCTCGACTATGTGAAAAATTCTCCTTGGTTGCAAAATTATTAATGGAATAAGGACAACATTGGCATGTCCCTTTGTTGAGAAATTAAATCTCTGAGGCTCACACAATTGCATGTTATCATCATCATAATTGCATGTTATCATCATCAACAAGTAATCATAAACAGGCTATCCAGACATGGTGCCCTAAAGTCAATAAGATATATTTAGGGGTGGTGCCACAAAGAGCCAACAGGATCTTACGAACAGAATAGAACAGAATGTTTACCTGTTTCTCCAAGCAAAAGGATGGCCATATTTTGTTGCATGTCTGTGCAGGGGAAATATAACACCCAGCAGAGAGAGAAAGGGGTTTGCAGTAGCTATCCAGAGGGATGTTAAAAACCAATCTGGGTGATGAGAGTTCTTCGCTTCCCACACTTTCAATCCAGCACCTTTGCTTTTGGAACTTTCATTTCCCTTGCTGTGTCTCAGCTCTGTTTATAGACCGAACATTTGTTTAATTGTTTAAAACATATCCCAAAATCTTGCGTTTCTAACCAATACCAAGAAGATATGCTAAGCATCCTTCTCCAAGTCTCCTCACCTGTAAGGAAAACTTTTAGTCTGACACCACTTTATAGATGTCCAAAAATTCTTAGCTCTCCATGTGTGATACACAAATTTAATCCTAACAATGATCCCTAAAGTAAAATGTTTAAACTAACTCTCTTTGTTAGGAGAGGTTTCCTCTCTTTAGCAGGGAGGAACCTGTGGTTCTTTGATCACTTCAGTTGCCTAACTTTTCCAGTGGAGATGATGTAGGTGGAATTGGGATAATATTGTAAATATGGCCATCCTATCAAGATTTATTAGACAGTACTAGGTCAATCTCCAAATGCCACTAAGACTTGGTGGCTGATGCTGAATCCCCATTATTTGCAGGGTTAGACTACTACAGTTTGAGACTATATCCATGAGAACATTGTTCATCTTATGAGCCTAATTCAGGCCAGGGTGACAAGAGGTCAAAGCTGACTATAAGATGGAGGACTTGCACTCGCTGTATTCAGACCGAGGAAGCTGTTTGGATGAACAGCGAAACGTTTCTATCTCTCAAAAAAGAAGTCCAGTAGCCATGACTCAACTTCCAGATGAGAACAGAGGTTTCTAAAATGATAATGCCAGTTCCTGTCCATGAGGCAGTTTGAAAACATTTAGACACTCCTCCTGCCCAGAACCTGGAGCTACTTTTAAATAAAAAATGATACCTCTGAGAAACAGCTGAGAAACTCAAACAGTGTTGAGATGCTATCATTAATAGATCCTGTGCATCACTTTAAACCTTCCACTGTGTTTTTGCCCACCTGTTACAAAAACTATAAAAACTATGCTGTCTGCAGATTCTGAGAGTTGCAATCCAAAAGAGGAAGCAATGTTAGCATACTCTGGCCTCCCACTACGCCAAAAGCTGTGGTGTGTGTTTGTGTGTGTGTGTGTGTGTCCTGGACATGACATGTTTTCATGTCCCTGTGTGCAGATCCTTGCAAGGATGGTCTTACTGTGAGCTGAAATGAGGACAAGTCACCTCAGGCACCAGAATGAGATGTCATAAGAAGGCTGCAAATTCACGATTCCTTCCCAAAGGAAGACAGCCTTGATGTGAGCGGGGACCCACCTGAACTCTCCTCCAGTATCACATTTCAAACCATCTTGCCGGCAACATCACTCTGGCAGACGTCATGTGTTAGACTGCACAAGGTGGCTGTCTCTGGATAAGTCCCTCTTTAATCTCAAAATCCTGTGCACAAACTTTGGGGCCCTTTCAGTCAGATAATAAATCCATGCTGCAGAGATGTTCAGGTCAACACAGCTCCTCTACATTTTTTTTGTAAGGACTTGCAGGCATTATTAAAGGAAGGCAGTGGGGTTACCTAAAATGCTCCAGCTGTCTTATCACCATAATGGTCATGTCGTTTTCAGTCCCAGGCAATCTGGCGGGATGGATGCTTCCTTGCTGGAACAGTATTGGCTCTCCTAAATATTGCTAGAAGGCAAGTGATGTAGCATCCAGAGAAGGGCCTCTGAAGGACCCCTGAATATTGGGGAAATATCATGTCGAAGGAAAGGAATGTTCAGCATCACTGAACAGTGGTATAGCTTTAAAGACTGAAATGTCCTTAGAACAGGCCCAGTAATGTGTTTTTAAAACTAGGCAGGATGTATTTCGCTTGGGTATCCCAGTTAACAATTAACCTGCTATATTTTACACCAGTTGGCAGTTTGCAAACAGACTTCAAAGGAAGTCCCAAGAAGGTACGATGCCTTGCAGTAGTCCAAGAGAGGGAAGAGGAAAGCACAGGTCAACACAGTGTAACAAGCAAAATGATGGGGAATTACGAGGACATTAGTAACGTTCAGACAAATACCAGATTATTCTGCTTCGGCAGGAGAGGAAGAGTTTTGTTGCAAGTTGAAAAAAGCTTGCATGAAAATAAATGTTTCTTTCTAGGGTGCCACAGAACGTCTAAAAATATATGTTTCCAGGTGGCCTCAAAAAATAAAAGGGAGGGGGGTTAAGCTATGTGTGGAACATAGCAGTATTGAAGTCTTCCCCGGGATCTGTAACAAGTTCAACAATCACAGTCCTCCCTTCCCCCCCCCCTCCAGCAGCTTGGATGCAAGCTGTGGTCCAGAATGAGTTCCCCGTCTGTTCTCTGCAGCTCCAAAGCTTCTTCTCAGGGTATAATTTAGAGTTCAGCCCATTTCGCAAGACTCCCGAACACCCTCATGGCCTCTTCCATCATGCCGCCAAACGCACAGGCACAGACCAACCTCGAGTGACAAGGAAGATGTTTCAGGGGTGTAAAACGGAAGCTACTCACAAGCTTGGAAGACAGGGAGATCCAGAGGTAGTTTTAATGCTAATTTATTTGCTTTGTGAAGGAGTTGTGAGGTCTGCACTGCCTCCTTGCTCCTTGGTTCCATTGTAAGAGGGCCATCTCCCATATCAAGCAAATTTTAAAAAAGCCACCCAACCCCCCCCCCTTCATTTAGCACTTTTCTCTGCTTTGATATGCCCCCTTGTCTCTCTCTTTCAGCCTTTCTTTTTAGCAGTTATATTGCCGGAAAGGGTGACAGTTTTCACAGCAAATAAAGAGGCCCTCCCTTTGTTTTTATTGTCCTCTGAAGAAACCCTCTGTGAATTTTATGGCCAATGAGGAAGCTGCCTCTCACTTCCAGCGCCCACAAGCTCTGGCTTGTTGAAGGCACAGATTCCTCGATTAACCTGAGTATCCTAAGTGAGGTAGAGCTCCAGGTGAGCGGGGTTTACATGGTGCGAACAACCTGATGTGCAGCAAAACGCTGCCAACTGGGAATAATGCATTTCCATCTTAGAACGTTTCTCCTCCCCAAAACAGAGCTAATCCTTTGATCTGATGTTGGCATGGTGAGGTGGTCTACAGAGAGCAGTTCTCTCTAAGTGAAGAGCTATCAAAGGATCTCTTTTCTCACCAAAGGTACCACCTAGCCCAGTGATAGCGAACCTTTTAGAGACCAAGTGCCCAAACTGCAATTCAAAACCCAGTTTTTTTTTTTGTTTGTTTTTTGCAAAATGCCAATACAGTAATTTAACCTGTATACAGGTAGCTATGAAGGGGCGATGTCGGGTGCCCACAGAAAGGGCTCCGAGTGCCACCTTGGGCACCCGTGCCATAGGTTCGCCATCACTGACCTAGCCCATGCTTCTTTTAGAGACAATAGGCCCAATGCTTCTGGTGCACATGCTCCGTGTGGCCACGCCCAGGGAGGCTCGGAGATCATCCACCCATGCCCGAGCCTTCTCTGTGGCTGGGCCCACCATGTGGAACCATCTCCCAGCAGAAGTACGCCTAGCAGAGTCCCTGCCAGCCTTCCGGAAGGCACTAAAAACCCTTCTCTTCCAGGAGGCGTTTGGTGATTGAAGGTGGGGGTTTTTTTCCCCCTTCCCACCATCTGCAAAGCCACGCTGTACTGCCTAGTCTGGCTACTTGTGTTTAACTGGTTTAAACTGCTTAATTGTCTATGTAAAAGCTGTTATTAGTATTTCTTATGCTGTGAACCGCCCGGAGTTCCTCCGGGAAGACGGGCGGTATATAAGCTCAATAAATAAATAAATAAATAAATAAATAAATAAATAAATAAATAAATAAATAAATAAGCATGCTGCAATCTTCAACTTCCTACCTTAAGCAGTCTCTAGGATTTCCCCATGGATAGATGTCTATAAAAATGGAGATGATGCGTAGGCATCAGAGATACAGAGATAGTCTTGCATTCTCAAGGGTGAATAGTTTTCGGTGGGCCACACATCTTTCACAGATGCCTGTGTAGACATTGTTGTTTTGTTTGTTTTTTTTTCAAACAGGAAAAACAAGGACAAAAGAAAAGTATCGTGTGGTTTACACTGACCATCAGAGGTTAGAACTAGAGAAGGAATTCCACTACAACAGATACATTACGATCCGGAGGAAGTCAGAGCTTGCTGCCCACCTACGACTTTCGGAGAGACAGGTAGAACATGAAATACAAATGTGAAAATGGGCAGTACCTTTATAGACCACTAAAAAAATAATAATCAGACCAATAAGCAAGCTTGCATGGATTAAACACCGCTTCATCAGGTTTGCAGGTTGTGTGAAGAACTTAAAAGACCAAACCTTAAAAGTCCAAATATATGTGGCAAGATTGGTATAGAGTACAGTGGACCCTCGTATAACAAACAGTTTGTATAACATAAAATCTTGTACAACATAAAAAATTCTGGAGATAGGGGAAATTTGCTTAACATAATTGGCTATGGGGTGAATCCATACAACATAAAAATTAAATTACTCTGTTTTCAATGCATTCCTATGGGAAATGTGTATAAAGGAAAATTTGCTTAACATAATTTCATTTGGAACGAATTAATTCCTTTATACAAGGTACCACTGTATAAGTTATGGGCATTAAATTTCCTATCTGAAGCAGAACAGCTAAGCCGCATTTGTGTTGGTACCCAGAGGTAAACAGACTTCAGACTTTTGAGAACTGTTCCCTCGACTGCAGTCCTCCATGAAAGCTGTATGAAAAAGGTGCAAAACCAGAATTTAAGCTCAGTTGGGCAGGAAAAGATGCTCTTTGAATGGCCAGATCCAGTTAACACACTGTGGTGTGTGTGTGTGTGTGTGTGTGTGTGTGTGTGTGTGTGTGTGTGTGTGTGTGTGTGTGTGTGTGTGTGTGTGTGTGTGTGTGTGGCCAATAAATCTTTACAAAGGCATGAATGACCACAGAAAATGAATTTATATTCACACTTTGTAAATGGGAACACTGAGTTTGAAAGAGGAGACCATTTTGTGCTGCTTTTTTTCCTGCAACTTTTCTTCCGGACGAGCATCAGAAATCCTTGCCAATCTATTTCAAGGAAGATATAGAACTCACAAGTGGTACCCTCTACCTTCTACCTGTTGGACTCTAGAATATTTCATTTAAAGAAGGGAAAATCCTGTCTAAGGCTTAATTTCTCCATTACTGTATTGCATTTAAGGATGAGGAGCACGCACAAAACATTGTCACTAAAGGCTGAAAAACACTTCTTTAACTGTTGGATTCTGTGGAACTCCTTGCCACAAGATGTGGTGATGGCATCTGGCCTAGAGGCCTTTAGAAGGAGATTGTACCAATTTCTAGAGGAAAATTCAATCACAGTGACAAGCCATGATGGGGAGACGTGTTCTCTCCAGGCTCCCTCAAAAGGCCAGATGCAGGGGGTGGCATCAGGAGACAGGGATTGGGTTGTCTCATGTGCTCCCAGAGGCATCTGGTTGGGGCCACTGTGGGATAAAGAAAGCTGGACTCAGTGGGCCCTGGGCCCGATCCAACAAGGCTCCTCTTCTTATGTTCTTATGTTCTTATGTTCTTATGCATTAGGCAAACCTTAGGTAGTACACAATAAAAAGAGGAAGGCACATGCTTCTTGGTTTATTCACCAATGATATTTAACAGATAAGAAATTCAAACACTATTTTTTTCTTTGTGTTTGTAGGTAAAAATCTGGTTTCAAAACCGCCGAGCCAAAGAAAGGAAACTGATGAAGAAGAAAATGACCAGTTTTGATGGCAGCAGCCTTGGTTCCATCCAGAGTGACTCCGGTTCCATGAGTCCGATCCCAATACCGGACCCACAGACTCATTCAGAAATAGCTGGTACTTTATTTGCTCCACCACCTCCACCGCCTCCTCCTCCGCCTCCTCCACTACCCGCCGCCGCCGCCGCCTCCTCTTGCAATGAATAGCTTACAACACAATGGGAATCTTCAACAGATTGTAGCAGTAAAGATACAGTAAAGATAAATGCTTTAAGGAAAAGCACTAGACTTTACCAAGGGGTCCCCATAGCTGTGTGCAAGAGAGACCTTCAAGCTTCCCCCAAACAGCTTGTTTTAAAGGATAGAGAACTGTACATGAAATACCAAGACCAGTGAGAGAAGGCAGGGCCGGCTTTGTCACCCTGACCGAATGGTTAAGGGTGTGTGATGAAGGCTCTTGCCTCCAAACCCTGGGGCACAAAGCATCACACACAGAACAGTGAGTGCCAGAGTCTACACTTTGCTTGAAAGATTCAAACACGGGGCCGTTTCTGTCGTCTGCTCTGCGTCTTCCTTCCAAATGCTTCAGAGGACAGAGCGCTTTAAAGTGACATCAGGAAATCGAACTGAAATTCTGAATCAGCGTACCTCTTTGTCAGGACTGGGTGTACAGTCTGATTCTGCAGAAAGGTGGAAGAATGTGTAGAACGTGATTCTAGGGCAAAAACTGAACATCTTGGGAACCGTAGTTTTCTTCTTCCCCAAACTAAAAGTTCATAGTCCATATGGAGAGAACAATCTAGACCTGAAGGCGTGTTGGGCGTACTTGTGAATGGCATTTAACACAGGCACACAGCAATGTTGCTGGAGTAAAACTGGGGCTTTAGAGTCATACACAGGAACCTGTTCTTCACTACAACCAACAAACCCACTTGTGTTGTGTAAAATAAGGGCACTGTGACAATTTGGGGGCAGGGGGAGTTGAATTACATACTATTTCCTATTGGCTAGACTAGGCATTTAAACCCACTTGCTAATCCAACAAGAGCTTCTGCATTAGGGGGTCTTTAATCTTATTCATTCAACGTTCATTCAAGTGAATGAATCCTGTCTAGTTTGTTCTTGGGCATTACAATCCCAAAACAAATTTTGAGGCAAAGCTTAACTAAAACTTGCAACAGGTTACATTTTTACTAAAATCCCTATGTAGTAAGGTAAGTGTTCAGAAAAATTTAGCTGGAGCTTAAAATTTAGTTGAGTTTTAAAATGGAGCGAAGATGATTCCTCCTAGGAGAGTTCAAACAATAATATGTCTGTGAAGATTTTCAGTCATCCAGGTGAGATTATCTGGATATTCATAGAATCATAGAGTTGGAAGAGACCTCAAGGGTCATCCCGTCCAACCCCCTGACATGCAGGAACCCCCATCCCAGTACCCCTGACAGATGGCCATCCAGCTTCTTCTTAAAAACCTCCTAAGAAGGAGAGTCCACCACCCTCCTATGTGGCAGCATCTTCCATTGCCTAACAGTTTTAACTGCCATGAAGTTCTTCTTTTCCATGAAGTTGAGTCATGGCCAAGTGGACTTCTTTTCTTGAGAGATTGAAATGTTTCGCTACTCCTCCAAGCAGCTTTTCTCAGACTGACAAAGCTGCTTGGATAAGTAGCAACACGTTTCAGCCCCACAAGAAAAGAAGCCCAGTTGCCATGACTCAACCTCTGGTCAAACAATAATGGTTGTGCTTACCTTGATCTTCCTAGTCTGGCCAAATATTTTTTTCACCCAGTGTGTTGTTAGTCTGTGGAACTCCTTGCCACAGGATGTGGTGATGGCATCTGTCCTGGATGCCTTCAAAAGGGGGTTGGACAGATTCCTGGAGGAAAAGTCCATCACAGGTTACAAACCATGAGGGAGATGTATCATCTCCAAGCTTAAAACCGAGGTACCTCAAGGACCAGATGCAGGGGGAGTGGTATCAGGAGACAGATATCTAGTCTCATGCGCTCCGAGACGCATCTGGTGGGGCCACTGTGAGATACAGGAAGCTGGACTAGATGGTCCTTTCAACTGATCCAGCATGGCTCTTCTTATGTTCTTATGTTCTTATGTACTTTAGGAAGCCTGAAATATTGAGACAGCCACCAAGAGTGGCTCTAACTTGGTGGGTTATGAGAAGTCACTTGAAACACAGTGGACCCTCGTATAACAAACGGTTTGTTTGTATTACATGAAATCTGTACAACATAAAAAATTCCGGAGATAGCGGAAATTTGCTTAACAGAATCTGTACAACATAAAAATGATCGAGATTAGGGATTACTCTGTTTTCAATGCATTCCTATGGGACATTTGTATAAAGGAAAATTTGCTTAACATAATTTCATTTGGAACGAATTAATTCCTTTATACAAGGCACCACTGTATTAGTCTGTGCTTAAAGGAACTCTCCATGGTGCTGAACCTATTATTGGGATTTTAAAAGGGTAATAGTAAAGGTGCTAGTCGGTCAGATTCGAGAGGCAGTGCTCAGGCTTGGCGATTTGAATAGCTCCTGTGAAGTGTGGGCCAATACCAGGAGTGGAATCATAGCTCCTATGGAATTGAAGCCATCCATCATCACTCTTTCTAAGCCTCCCATGAGCAAGGATGCTGGATAACTAAGCAGTTGGTCATTTGCAGATGAATCATGAGACTTTAATAGTGGCCTCCAGATTATCCTCTGTGCCTTAATCTTACCTTGTCTCTACCTTTTCCCGCTCAGCCTCAGTACTCACTTTCGTCAATGTCAAGAAAAAAATAAAATAAAGGCTTCCTACTTATTATCGTTAAAAGTCTTTTCACTTTGGCGGGGAAGGAATTCACCAGGATAATTCGTCTTGCCTTAATACCAATATTTTTTAAACCTCACCCCTGCATCGCGATGCTAGTTTGTGAATGTTGACATCCTTTCACAAAAGTCATTTCGTGTTGTTCACATGCATTTGCTTCTGGTCCTCCAGGTCTAAGAGGAGGAACAAGGCTGGATATGAACCTTCTGCTTCCCCACCCACCCACCCAGACAAAATTGCTTTCTCACAAACTGCATCTCACCTTTTGGAGAATGACAAAGCAATTGTGAAATAGAAAAAATAATCACAGTGGAAGGGGTTTGAAATTCCTCCCAAATCATTCTACCATTGATAGTCACAGCTGCCCACATCTGCTCTATTTTTAAAACTCTCTTACAAGGAGGGAAAAATACTTTAATGCTTTAAACGCCACATTCTTATGTTGTGGGAGGTTCGATTTAATGGCAAACCCATCATCTGAGTGGAAACTGCTTGATGTGTGCACCATGAAAGTTATTCATTTTCCATACTTACTCAGTATTGGAAATGGTTTCTTAGTTCTGGGCTGTCGATTTTCTTCCTTTCCCTAATTATAATACGATTTAAGAACAAGAGAACACTACCTATACAAAATATACATTCAGTAAACACCTGTGAAGTTTCCTTTGTGGTGGCATGCAAAAACTGCTACAAGAAATGCCGATACACACATTTCTTTCATTGAAATGGAAGCAGATTGTAAAAGAAACAACAATAAAATAGCAATAATTATATAAAGAGTGTGGGAATGCATAAATGATTGTAAGAATACAAGGAGGGACACAGAAATGTTGGCAGAATCCTTCTGTGTGTACTGGGCCACCATGCCAGTTCAAAATGTCCTCTCTCTACTACTTCACACACACACTGTTTCAGATCTCTGTTATGTGGCATCCCTTTCTCTCTATCCAATACAGATAATGGGGTTATCTGAACCGCGTCCGCTTCCAGAGAACTGTTCTAGGAACAATATCATTATTGATAAAGGGGAATCATCCCACCCAAAACAGACACTTGTTATGTTAAAATATAGGGAAGAGTACTACCTTTCCATAGCTTCATTCAACAAGACAGTATGGTCAAGTATATGGATCATTAGCCTTGTAGCCTGGTTGTTCTGTCGTGGTTTTTAGAAACAGGACAAAACCAGGGAGCCAGATTTCAGTTGGATGTCAGGGGAACATAAACCTCCCTGTTAGAGCAGTTACACCCGCCTATTCCAACCTGGTGCCTCGAATATGCATTGCACTGTAGCCAGTAATGGGGGCCCATTGGAGTCCCTGGAAGTTATCAAATTAGAAAGGCTGACCATGCATAAGTGAGGGGCCACTTTTCCCACTCTCACAGATGAGTCAGTATGGAAGAAGCAAGTCACTGACACCAATCCATGCACATATATTTGCTCCCTCTTCCATGCTCCATTGGCCTTATCCCAGGTTTCCTACCATCCAATTCAGTCTGCTGAAATGCGAAGGAACCAGGCAGCATTCCTCAGCCAGCTGCAACTCCTGGCCATTGTTTATGGCTGGTCCTCTGGAGGAAGCAAAGCCTGGCCCCAGCGCATCCTGCCGACCCTCTGCTATTAGGCAGAGAAGGAGGCCGCCGCTGCATGTTAAAAATATGCCAAGGAAATGAATAGAGGGAGTGAGACATTTTGCAGCATATGGTACATTTCTTTAGATGCCGTCCCATCCCATTTGTCTCTGGGGTCCATTTTCAGGAGGTCTGCAATATCACCTAGGCACAAAATCATCCTATAGCAAATGTCCCCTTTTCAATGCCCCCCCAAGACTTTCAGAGCATGGGTGCATGTTGCACCCACAACCTATCTGTCAGTAAAGTGTCCATGCCTAAAGCACATGATACAAAGGGAGTTTCTCCTAGGCTCAACTTTGCTACGGCTAGGGCTTGTGAAACAAGAAGGTTAAGGAGTCCCAATTCTGGTCTTCCATTTCCTGCCTCATTTCCAAGGGACAAAGCATATACAGATTGGTCCTGTCTGTCTCTAGGTCCTTTGCCCTTCCTCCTGTCTTTCTGGCACAACAGGGTTGTGTCATCACAGCAGCTGTACAAGACACCTGAGCCTTGGTGCCAGCTGCAAATGAGTACAGGTGGGCATTTGAGCTTTAAAATTATATTGCTTGAAAATTGGAGCCCAGTAAAGAATGAGATTGGGCAAGACATCAATTCTATCAACTGCTGTCCCAAAATCCTGGTTGGTTTGCAAGAAATGATGGGGGGGGTTAAAAAAACAGGCCCATAGTTTACCTTGTACTTGACCTCAGGTTTTTACCCCTCTCATTTACAACTTCCAAGAGAGATGTGGAATCACTCTGTTGCAATGAAAACATTGTGTAGCACCTTCAAGACTATATATTGTGGGCTTTTGGGGGGGTGAAAGAGAATCCGCTTGCATAAATGTAATTAGCTAGTTAGTTTCATATGAATAGTAAGACCCAAGCTAGCTCACAATATGATTAAATATGAGATATGGCTCAAACCATGTATTGTACGTTACATTAGGAAAACATTACTGAGCATACTGTCATGTTAAAACATCAGACTGAAAACGATCTGATGCAACACCTCAGGGAAGAAAAACACAGCAATTCCCATTGAAATAGTCTTCCTTCTCAGTTGTCAAAATTTCCATTCAGTAGTAGAAGTAAAACAGAGAGGAGCCACCCACTCCCACCCCTTACACGGAAGTTCCACATGTTGACAGTAACAGAAAAGTGCCAGGTGGATGCATCCATCCACAGGATGGTAAAATACTGTTATTTTTACATCTGAACTTCTAGGGTCTTTTGCAATGGCAGTCGAGTAGTCCACTGGGTCTTTTATCTGCATCTTTCAGCTTGCAAGTCAGCTTGTCCTGTGATGTTTAGACCATTAGGAAGATAATAAGCAAGAGCAGTGGTATAGGGCTCTTTTAATTTCCCACTATCAGGCTCATCCAGGACTCCTTGCCAACCTGGAGTCAAAAATCTTATCCACTACATGCATCTATTTAAACAAAACCTCTTATCTACAAGGCTTTTTTTTTAGCCCCTATCAAATCAGTGCTCCAATTGCTGTAGGCAGAGCATATCCTAATCAAGATGAAATGAAAGCTTTTTTTTTTTTTGGGGGGGGGGAGGTTAGTACTAAAAGAGATCTAAAGAAAATGTAGATAAGAGCAGAAGAGGCACAGGGAAGGAGGGGGTGTTTTTATCTTTTGTTTTACAGATATCACAATGAAGTGAAAGAGGTTAATATAAGGAGCCTGGAAGGAGGAGCCGTGGTGGGGAGAGAGAAATCAAGTAGGAAGGAAACGAGACCAGATGTAGGAAAATAATAGCAATGTGAGATCACCCCAAGAACCAAGGATATATAATTTAGCATTTTCTTTGCATGCTACTTGGCCTACTTTTTTAAAAAAGGCCTACAAATAATGGGCAGGTAGCCATCCTGACTAGCAATATGGACCGTCTTCCAGGTCTTTTAAGGCAAGATATGCCGGCAGTTTTGCCTTCGGCACTACCCACCACCAAAACTGGCCTTGATCACCGTGGAATTTCTCCTGAAACGGATATTCAGCCTTTGGGCTGAAAAGGGTCACCTCTCCTCACTTATACAATTGCTAGAAGAGTTAGTGAGATAATCTCTCTCTCTCTCTCTCTCTCTCTCTCTCACACTCTCTCTCACTCACTCACTCACTCACTCTCTCTCTCTCTCTCTCACTCTCTCTCTCTCTCTCTCTCTCTCTCTCTCTCTCTCTCTCTCTCTCTCTCTCTCTCTCTCTCTCTCTCACACACACACACACACACACACACACACACACACACACAAATCTGGAGCCTTCCCTCTCTCTTGGGAATGAATTGAACACAAAGTTCAGGGGAAGGGAGGAAGCCTTGACAGAGTCTATCATTGGACTCTTCTGCCTCCTGCCCAGGTTTATTTATTTATTTATTTTATAATATTTTTTTACCCCACCTTTCTCCTGGGAAAAGGACCCAAGGCTGCTTACAATACTGAGGGCAATTTACAGTCCTGAACAATTAAAACATGTTCTGCAAAGCCTGATCTAATGAAGGACTGGGGTGGGTGGTGGGTATCTGATTTCTCAGCTATTAGGGGTATGAAAAAGATACAACCCACCTTATAATTGAATACAAAACTAGACCAGGTGATACCTTAAGGCTACTAGTTAAATAACAAAAAGTTGCTAATGTTTGACAACATGAACGCATGGAGAGTAGGTGTGAATGTGTGTACGTGATCTAAGTCATGTTATTTGAAGGACTGGAACAGTAAACGTAACTTCAGATGCAGCCTCACAACATCTCTGCTCCAGACCTCAACTAAGAAACTACCTGGCTTTTATTTTCATCTTGCCAAGAAATTTACATCTACGAACTGACTCCTGGCAATTCCATCTTTTACCATGCTCGAACTTTTGGTACATCTCTGATGAAGAGGGTGTTGCCCTTGAAATATTAGCAAATTTTTGGGAGGAAAGGCCATAGAATAATGGCTGAGAAAGCCTGGCTCTTAGTGATGGGCTGAGAAAGCCTTAAAAAATTAATGTAAAACATCGGCATAATCATGCAGGTTAGGTGGCCTCTCAAACAATCTGGATCCAAATGATTTAAGGCAGTAGTGGTGAACCTTCAGCACTCCAGATGTTTTAGACCACAACTCCCACAGTCCTTTGCCATTCATGATACAGGCTTGGAATTCAGGGAGTTGTGGTCCAAAACATCTGGAGTGCTGAAGGTTCGCCACCACTGAGTTAGGGTCTTCAACATCAACGACAACAACCATTTCAAGGACAACATCCCTTTCAAGAACCATGAGAACCTGTCTAGTCAGTACAGAACTGGTGTATCTACTGAAGGTGTGCAGATTTATTGGAATTTGGACTGTACATTTCAGAATTCTGGGACTCGTAGCACAAAACTCACAAATGTGAGTTACTGTAAACTGCACAGAATAATGATTTCGGCTGGATGGTGCGGTATACAAATCCAATAACAAATAAATGTGCACACACCTCACAAACACAGCTCAACCACCTTGCTAAACCAGGGGTGTGAGCAGCTGCATTACGTGCTAGCAGACATTTCCGAGTCACCGAATCCATTTTGAAAATCCTACGGCATATGGAAGCAGCTTAGTCTTGACATAACTAGGGCATTTGTGCCTGCAACTAAGACAACACCACCAGCAACATGGATTTTTCAGGGGTGGGGGTGGGGGTGAGATTTCTTCCTCTTAGTGAGTTCCTAAGGAAAAAACCATCCCATTGTGCTATTAACATGTAGTGATCAAGCAAAGTCAGAGCTCTGTTATGGACCCATAAAAGAAAACCAAAGGAGAAAAAAGACTAGAATAAAGCAATTCTTCAATATTTATATCATTGGATCTCATAATCAAACACAGCCATTCTGGTGGCACTTGGCAAGAGTTTTCACAGACTAGAGCTGTGGTGGCAAACCATTGGCACACCAGATGTTTTGGACCACAACTCCCACAGTCCTTTGTCATAGGCAATAAAGGCTTGGAATTCTGGGAGTTGTGGTCCAAACCATCTGGAGTACCAATGGTTTGCCACCACTGGGCTAGAGCATGCTACATCGGATGCATGAGCATTGCCTCAATTAACGGATTAACATAAACAGTATAAATAGTGCCTGAGAAATACCAGAGACATTCCAGCATTCATGAGTGGACTCAAATATATCACAGAATGAGAAGACCCACTAGGGTTGAAGCTCTTGATGAAGTTTTGTTCTGCCATTTTGTGTCGGTACCTGTTGTTGAGGTTCATTTATTCAAGAACTATTTCCTTGGCTGCAATATTCTTCCGTGCAGACACAGGTCTGTTTATTGTACGCAAAATGCAGTGGGGTACATTGTTGACAAGCAATGCCTTAAGATCCTATGAAGCTGTCTTAGTGTATCGGAGCATAGGTCCATCTATGCCACTACCTCCAACTCTGACTGGCACCAGAGGTTCACCACTGGAAACCGATGACTACTGGTTTCGAAACAAAGCCTGTTCAACTTTAATTTAGCACTAAAAACCTCAGCTTCCTGTTTCACCGACAACTATATTTTTCATGAAGGGCTTCCGGGTTTAAATGTGGTTCACCACAAAAGGAAGAGCAAAGGAGTTCACGAGGCGGTCAAGATGCCATTACTACTTCAAATTATTAAGTTAATTTTGCCTAGGTAAACACACCAAACGCACATAACTCCATGCTTTAAAAGGAGACAAATATATTAGAAATGCATCCATACTGCCACCATATTTATTGTATGGGATATAAGGAACCCAACTAGAAATGCTCACAATATATGCACAGCAGACAACCCCTCAACCCCACCCCCAGTCCTATTCATTACATCCACAAGCCTAATGCAGAGTGTGTGCAAATTTTGGAAGTGAGTCTCTGGCAGTTATGAAGCCAGGGTAGATGTTATCTTGTGCGTACTGGAGACACACAGCTCAGGGCATGTGACCAGCCGTGTCACTGAAGACAGACCCCTTTCACGCTTCTTTCGCCTTTGATATGCAGGACGGTCTCTTCCTTCTTCTCTTTTCTTCAGTTATATTGCCGGAAAGGGTGCCAATTTTCACAGCAAACAGTTTAAAAAAAGCTTTCAGCTTGATGGCCATCAGAAGGAATGTTCTGTGAATTTTATGGCCAAAGGGAAACAGGATCAACCACTTCCTCTGCCCCCCCCCTCAATCCCAAATCAGCTATTCTTACTTCCTACACAAGAGTAAGAATAAGAATGCTTGGATTCTACTTGTTCCCCCCCCCCCCCCCCTTTAGGCCTTTTAATGGGAATTCTCATTCAAAGGAAAGTGAAAAGTCTTATTCTGAAAGTTTATTTATTTTAGAGTATTTTTACCCCACCTTTCTCCTTGGAAATGGAAAACAGGCATTTGAATGTCCCATGCCTGTTTTCTCTATAGGAAGCTATTTTGAAATGTGGTTCATGCAACCATGATATTGCAATCTTAAGAAGCCCTTCTAGGCTTAATGAAGAGGGTGGAAATAAACCTTCCTCTGCAGCCTTTTATAATGATAATAAGTAATATGTATTCTAGAGTTCTGTGGCATTTGTTAAGTAGATATACTCTCAAGTATAAATAGGTGGGCCTAGGAAAATGTTGTGGGGGGGGATACTGGAATTTTATTTGGGGGGGGGTTAAAATATTTTTAAAACAAGGAATTACCTCATTGCTATCTGGTTTTCAAAATGATTTATAAGCAGTTAGGACTTTTGTGTTGGAAAGGAACTTGCAAACATGGCACGATACAGAAAATATTCTGCTATCTCATTGAGAAATGCAAATACTGTATTCTTTATTTTTAAGACGAGGCTATAGGTAATAATTTTATAGGTCGATAAAGGTATCCCTTATAGCATCTCGGGTTTATTTTCAAGGAAATTAACACTCCAATTCCTTGCCTAAATATTTGATAGTGCATGGTAAACATTCACACAACTGGGCTGCTAGATGTACACTCTGGTTAACAAATGTGTAATATTTAAAAACTGCAAAACCACTCTAACGCATTTTGTGCACAATATTAGTCTGCCATATTTGGATGAATGGATTGCAAACTACAGAGGCTCATGTTGTAATAACGACTAACCGTGAAGTGGCACACAACGTTGATTTCTGATTTTACAGTATTTTGTTTTCTCCTCTATGCTGAAACAGATTACAACACATTTGCCTTTTTGGAAACCTCTGCACTGATTAAAAGAAAAATTCTGGATCCTGCTTCACCAGTTTTCTCCAACAACTTTCTGCAAAACTCAGGGGGGGAAAAACCCCTATGCCTCTATCTATTTCTGTCCCCTTGTTCTCTAGGAGATGAAAGAGAAGTGGACATTTGTTTAGGGCTTGTAAATTCCTAACCAATTGGTTTGCCTTTCTGAATGTGAAAGGCGTCTTGATAAGATCTCCTTGCTGGTCTTTTGTGCTTCATCTTAACACCTCAATAGAATTTAGGGAACCACTGTAAAGGGTCTTTTGTCCTACAGTTTGTTCCGAACACTCACATCAAAAACAACCTGGGAAGATCAGAAGGATGGTTGAAAAACCCAAATGAAGGCTGTGGAGAATGATAAAGGAGCAACAGAGTTATGTAAGGGAGCTTGCTATTAATCTCAAAAGATGGAGTTAATAATTGATCATAAGTAAGGTGAGGGCCACAGGGTCTGCCTTGACCATTCCCTGGATCAAAAGAAATTAATACGAAGAAAGATCTTGGAAGACTTTCCGTATTCCAAATCTAAATATGAATATAGAATATTCTGCTGTGAAGTGATGGAAAAAAGAAAAAGACGTTTGCATGCACAGCCAGCCAAAGGAGAAGGCACATCCTTGTGCAAAAATCTTTCTGTGCTGGTTTAGCAGGTACAACAAGAACAGACCAAAAACAGTGGCACCTTAGTGGGTGAGTGTTCCTTTGTCTGTTACCATCAACTCCCTCATGGTGGTTCAGAGAAACATCTAGCCACTGACTATATGCAGAGAGGAGAGAGGCAGGCACATAAGTTAGCCTTTCAAATACGAGAAGACGACCATTTCTAATTTTTGTTCGGTTTTGTGATATGTGACCCAGCAATAACAAGCAGTAAAATCAAATTTAAATATTGTCTTCCAGTGTTACGCGAGCCCACTTGGATCCATTTGAGGTGAAAGGCAGGGTACAAATATTTTAAATAAATAAATAAATAAAAACCAAAGTTACTTAAAACTGCCCAAGGAAACCATGGAAGCAAGAGAAAACAATTGATTTGTATCTTGATCAAGAGTTACTGTATCTGATGCAAAGTATCACTAGATTTCAAAGACAGTGTTAAGCACAGGCTGAAATTTCTTGTCAAATCAAAGGGATTGATCAGATCATGCTTTTTAGATAAAAGTTGCTACCAAACAGTGATTTTTTTACCCCAAATTATACAGATTTACACCCCAAAACAGATGATGGGAGACCTGCCTAAATTTTATGGATTGATTAATTGATTTTGAATATTTTTACGCCACCTTTCTCCTTGGAAAAGGACCCAAGGCGGCTTACAATAATGAGGGACAATATACAGCCCAGAACATGAGAATTAAAAGAGGCGTCTTACAACATTCAAAGGTAACCTTAAAGCTGCAAAAATCATGTGAAAAGAAAAGAAAAAGCCATTATGAGGGCTGGAGGCATGGTGATCATGCATAGTAATCATCCATCTAAAAGTCACATAACAGGTGGTCCATCACTCAGGGAAAGCTTGCCTGAACAGGAAGGTATAAACACTGGATAGAGACAATTCATTTGATTTAGAAATTGACAATTTACATTCATTTCTATGTTTTCTTAGAATAAAGTGCTAGGTAAGGTAACCAGAATTCAGTTTCATGGACAATTTGCATTGCTATTACAGTTGCTAGTGAAGTTTGATATTATTCAGCACTCAATGCTGCTTTTGGGGTTTTATTAATTGTTTTATGTTGCTGCTGTTTTAAGTTAATCTATGATATGTTTTGATCAATTAATCTTTATTTACAGTCACAGATCCAATAAAACTCATTAACATGCATGCACTTTTTAAAAAAGGATAAAGCAATTGGAGCATTTCAGGATATGTTTATTTAATTTTGAGTAGTTGTCATGTTTTTGTAATTCTGAATTCATGTTTGCTCCTTTTGCTGTGAACTGCCGAGGGAGCTAGATGAATTGAATAAATAAACACACAAATATTCATTTAACATTATTTATTAAAGTGAAACAGGTGATACTGTTCCACTTTTGTATTTGTTTTTTGTGATGGCTATAGGGCTCAACTTGTTTTGCTTCAATTATTCATTAAAAAATTTGTACAGTATGTTGTCTTTCTCATGGGGGCCCAAAGCAGCTTAAACTGCCAAGAGTTGTTTTTACAAGCTGGCAGCAGATAAATTGCCTATAAAGTAAAGTAAACAATATTGGAAACAATATAAAAACTGGAAGAAAAAAAAACTCTCAGGCTTTTAAAATAATGTTGGGATGATGCTATCAGGACCTTGTTTCTTCTTCTTTGAATCAACTTATTTTTGTTAATCCAAAACATTTTTATTTCGCCTTTCTCCTTAAAGAGGACCCCCAAAGCGGCTTACAGGTGCTTTTCGTAAAAGACCGCTATGGTTTTGTAGTGTATACAGCAATGTGTCTTTGAAACGTGACTGTGGTGGCTGGCTGGTCGAAGGGGGAAGCCTTTCTTAGAACCAAGGCTCCACCTTCTAACCCTGAAAGCGAAGGCCAACCCTAGGAAAGTTGTTTTTTTTTTTTTTAAAAAACACAGTGGCATTCACACGACCGCTCAACACGCGTCAGAGGCACACCCGTGTCGCCCGCCGCCCGCCGCCCGCCACTGAGGGTTCGGGCGGGCGGCGCGTGCCAGCAGGAGCGCGTGTCAGGCGTGGAAGAGAAGGGCGCCCTTCTGCGCCTGCGCGCCCGGCGCGCGGCGAGGAGAAAGCAACGGACCTCGGTCCCCCCCCATTTCTCCCCCTCCCCTCCCCTCTCCTCCTCCAAGCCCCCTGCCCCGCCCACCGCGCTCGCGCATGCGCGGTGGGCGAGGGCGATGAGCGTCCTGCTGCCCAACATGGCGGACTTTGACACCATCTATGAGCTGGAAGAAGAAGAGGAGGAGGAGGAGGAGGAGGAGGAGGAAGAAGAAGATGGAGAAGGGGGCGATGAAGGAGGAGGAGGAGGAGGAGGAGGCTCGGCGGCGGCCTCCGAGACTGTGGTGAGGAGTCAGGAGCTGCCACGGCCCCGGGACGCGCCCGAACCGGTGGCTGTGAGGGGCGCCGGGCATATCACTGTGTAAGGACACCGGGGAGGAGGAGGAGGAGGAGGAGGAGGAAGGGGGTGGGGGGTGGGGGTGGGGAAGCGGTCCTGAGGGGGGGGATGGGGAGGAGAAGGCCGCCTGAGGTTTGTGGGGGGAGGAAACGGAGGGCGGGGTTGTTGTGTGGAGGGGGTTCCCGTGGGAGCCTTCCTGGGGTGGTGCCTGAGGGAAACGGGGAGGGGGGGAGGGGTCCTGGGTCGAGGAGGGGGTGGGTGGGAAGAAAGGGTCCCTTCACACACACACACACACACACAAGCACATGCACACAAGCACGCACACACACAAGCACACACACAAGCACACACACACAAGCACGCACACGCACACACACAAGCACATGCACACAAGCACGCACACACACACCTACAAGCACATGCACACAAGCACACACACACACACACACAAACACATGCACACAAGCACGCACACACACAAGCACATGCACACAAGCATGCACACACACAAGCACATACACACACACACACAAGCACATGCACACAAGCACACACACGCACACACACAAGCACATGCACACAAGCACGCACACACACACACACAAGCACACAAGCACATACACACACACACACAAGCACATGCACACAAGCACGCACACACACAAGCACATGCACACAAGCATGCACACACACAAGCACATGCACACACACACACAAGCACATGCACACAAGCATGCACACACACACACACACAAGCACACGCACACACAAGCACATGCACACACACACACACAAGCACATGCACACAAGCATGCACACATACACACACACACAAGCACACACACAAAAGCACATGCGCACGTGCGCACACACACACACACACACACAAACACATGCACATGCACACAAGCACGCACACACGCACACACATGGATCTATTGTAAAGAGATCTTCGCTGGGTCTGACATGAGTCTTCCTTAGGATAGTCCTCTAGCCCCCCCCTCCTCCCAATTCCCCCACCTTTTAAAAACTCAATAAGGGGTTGGCCTTCGGGATGGAAAGAGGGTTCCTGAGCATGTGCAGAGAGTTTTGACCCGCTGTTTCTTTTGACCCGCTGTTTCTTCAGGGCAGGGTGTGTAGGAACTGCTTGAAGGGAGTGGAGCAATCTTAAGTTTAAAAGCACTTATTCACACAGACACACACCCTTAAATGCAAGCAGTGTGATCCGACAGCATCGCCCTCTTTAAACCAGTGGTTCTTCAACCTGTGGGGTCCCCAGATGTTCCTGGATTGCAACTCCCAGAAACCACTTCCAGCACAGCGAGTAGTGGAGGCTTCTGGGAGCTGCAGTCCAGGAACATCTGGGGACCTACAGGTTGGGAACCTTGGAACTTTAAAGGGTGGGATGGTGCTGGGCCACACTGCTTGCTTTTAAGCCAGTCTTGAGTGGGTGGATGGGGGGCGGATAAGCATTGCTTTGACTTAGCAGAAAAACAAAATAGAGTAGTAAAGTAGAGTTGAACAAATGCTGTATAATAGACTCACCCACATCTCTCAATCTTAGGGTTACTATTTTATTTCATTTTTACTCTTCATAGATCAGGTGTTGTAATGCAGAAAAGGAAATAGTTCTTCCTTCAGTGTATAATTTTTGTCAAGTTCCTTATCACAGGATGTGGTCAAGGCCACATGCATAGCTTTAAGAGCTGAGTGGCCCTCTGTTTTCAGGAACAGTCTAGTGCTGTTGCTTAGAGGCAAATGCATATGTTTTGGAATTGTTCCTGGTTGCCTTGGTTTTGCCCCACACAGCTGACAGGATTGGCTCCGTCCTGAGTTTGCCTCCCAGAGACAGTGCAGTTCTGTCCAAAGACAGAAGGACTTCTCTCACCAGAATCTGAATACTTCAGGGATCCATAGAGAATTGTCTGTGACACCCAGATCTGTGGAAGAGTAGATGATTTTGTATCCAGCAGGTTTGGTCCTGTGTATTTACACAAACTTCCATGAGAGCGTCACTGTATATAAACAGCTGTTCTGTCTTCTCACTTTTTCCACTGGTACACATGCCATCAAATGTGCAGCAGCTGAGTAAGAAACACAGCTTTTTCTAGTGTGAAAAAGGGCCTCTGCTGAGACATATATAACTCCAATGTCCATTTTTCTGTGGAAACAGTTTTGTTAAGGTGAACATTCCAGGTCAAGTCTGTGCTGACTGCTGTTCTTATGTTTTCATGGTCATTTTGCATTATATCTTTCTTGACATTATGATTTAAGTATTGTATATTGGCTTGAATAAGCTAGATGCAAAACAAGGGTTGCTACCTTTTTAAAGTTTCTCTGTTCACTTGGAGCTGCAACATAACAAGAGTATGTGGAGTATAGGGACTGGATAAGTTCCCTGAACTTTTATCCTAGGTTAAGATCAGCTGTTGACCTTGCTGAATGGAGAGAATGGAGAAGCACATGTAGGCTGTCTTACATCACACAGTGTATCCTCTCCTCAACTCCAGTGGCATGAGTGTGAACACTCCCTCGGTCTATATGGGCCAGAAGATTGTGCAGAATAGGGATAAAGACCTTGAGAGAACCAAGAGTCCAGCTTTCCTCCCCAGAACCCACCTAAGAATTCACCAGCTGCAAAAAAAAAAAAAAAGGGGGGGGAGGGAATGGTCACTTCTCTTTGCTAGAATTAAATTTCCATTTCTCCTTTTTGATGAATTTGGAGGACTTAAACCTCACCTTACTGCCAAAAAAGAGAGAAAAGGCACTCATATTTCCCACTCAAACACTCCTCCATACGTTTGGCATTCAGTCAAATGGAGAGCACCTCCTATGCCTGAGTGTCTCTGCGTACAGAGCTTAATTACTAAGCAAAGTGTGCAGCTCCTTTGAAGCCACTGGGAGAATTATTGTTTACTCGAGTGAGTTTTAGTATTGCTTAATTTAAAAGAGCAACCCAAAAACAAAACAAAACCCAACGGCTATTCTCTAAGGAATAAAGAAAAACTAGCCTCTTTTAATATAATGTAAACTTGAGCTGAATCTTTAGTTCATATTTACTTACCGGTAGCTTATAGGAGTCAATATAACTGTTCTTCTGGAAGCTTAGTCTCTGTTGTACATTTTGGGACTGGGGCTGCCATATTTGGCTTTAGCTTTCTTCTCCTGACTTTTTTCTTTTTTACTTCTGTAAGGGTTTGACAGCATCACATTCTCTCATGTTAAGCCATGTCTACGCTCTGTGTTTTTCCCCACAGAGTATAATAGAAGAAACATGTGAAAAATTTTTAAAAAAAAATAGCACTGTGCAATGCTTTTGTTGGATACAAATTTTATTGGATTAACAGTGAGCTTTTAAGTCATGCAGCACTCTTCATCGGGCTGAGCATTTGCAGAGGCTGAGGTTCAGTGTGTTTGTTGCTTCAGATTTCACAAACTGTGGCTTCCATACCCATTTTGATGTGGAATAACAGCAGGACATTTCTTTTTTAAAGAAATTACCAGTGTCCAAGAAATAAATTCTAATAATGTATTCAGTTGTCTATAACCAAGGCGTAATTTTCATCCGTTCATGTATTATTGGCTACTCAGTAAGGCCAGTATAAATATTATATGAGCAAACATCCAGCTTAATAGTGTGCTTCATTAAACATTGCAAGGTTGGAAGATATTTAAGAGGCATATTAAAAGTCTGTGTTTGTAAGACTGCAGTTGGTATACTTTGGATGGATTTGAATGGCATGGTAGCATTTTCCTATTTTGAAGGAATAGGTTTTACCTGTCAGGACTGGTTTGGCATGGATACTTGTTTCCAAGGTTGGCTCCAGAGACCACAAAGTACAGAAAAACAACTCCTTATCCTGTCAACTCTTGATGAGGAAGATGTCTTCTTTTCTACCAAGGGTGAAGGCAGATGTAACACTGAAAAAAATGGCTTTGAGAATCCTCTGTGTTTTACTTAAGATTCACTTCGTTTACGCCGTGCAGTTTTTCACCGTTGTTCAGTTTGATATGGCTGGTGCCATTTTCTACCCATTTGCAAAATTTTTCTACAAGCTAATAGACTTGCAGAGGCATGTGCGTGTGCAAACCGCTTTATAGTATGTGTGCAAGGCATGTTGCAAAGTCAAGATGATACTGCAGTGTGAGCTCAGCCCATGAAGGATCCAGCAATTTAAAAGTGGCTCATCATTTTTGTCCATAGATAACTTGAAGAGAAAGTAAGTGCTAGCCTAGGAAGAGGAAGGACTGAGACAATAACATCTGGATCACTCTTGGTGAGAGGAATATGTCCAGGGCTCCTTTTATTTTTGCCAACAAAGCGAAAATAAAAGAACAAAGGGAATTGATAGTGGATACTTACAAACTGCTTAGTATGTCCCTTTTAAAATTGACATTGCAGCAGTTTTTCTGATCTTAAATGCAAAAGTAAGTATGGCACAAGTTGGAAGCATAATATAGGTTGGGTGGAAATACTGTTTCTTTTTGTTTTTGTTTTTAAGGTTTGGCTTGAGCAACAAGTTTGACACAGAATTTCCCTCTGTTCTGACAGGGAAGGTAAGTTGGGATTTTGTGCCCACTTTAATCTGAAAATATTTGTCCTGCGAAGTTGGCTATCTCTCTGTATGGTAAAACTATTCAGATCCTGCTCATTAATGAGCTGCCTTTGTTGATTTCCTGGGAATCTCCATTGATGCAAATATATTTAGGAGTGAGTTGAAGCTGGATCTCTCAGTCAGTTCATCTTTTTGCATGCAATCCATTTAGTTCTCTCATAAGCAAGGGTACCACAGGTCACGCTAGTACTTTCTAGTATGGCAGCAAGGGTGCCTGCATACTACTAGCTGTGCAGGAATCTTATACACCTTAAGCACTTTTGCAGGTATTAAATGATGAGTCTACCCAGAATATTATTTTTCTTCTGGTTCCGTAACTTTTGTTCCTTGCCTCATACTGTGTATAACTTAAAATGCAGACACTGTTCATTGCTACTCACATTGAAGTGCTTTTGAGTCCATGGCAAAGTAGCAGCTGTCAAGGAATGTATGAGGAGCTAACCTCAGTTAGCAGAGTTGCAGCAATGTCAAGGATTAGAGACAAAAATATGACAGACTCCATTGCTGGTTTCTATTGCAGTCTATTTACAAAATATATACAGGTTCCATCGGTTTCCAGACTTACCTCCAGTAGCATACATAATCCAGCTACTCTTCCTTGTCACAGCCAACACATCAGGCTTATTGGCTAAACAGCCCTGGCTAAACAGCAAGAACATATTGCAATACATAAGGTATATATAGCATTTCTTTCCAATCACATTTTTACTTTTACATCACATGTCATAATGCTTTTCTCATCCACGCTTCTGAGCTACGCTCCACTGTCCTTGGACATTCGCCTTCCTGTCAAGGCCACTTTACCGAGCTTGCTTCAATCCACAGCTGGACTCCATATCTCTAATTGCAAGTTGAAAAACTTACTCACAAGAATATTCTTGACAGCAGCCATCTGAGTTTTCACCTGTCTACAACAGAACTTGAGCTCAAGCAGACTTTTATATATCCTGTTATGTTTGTGAACACCCACCTCCCAGATGTGGCTTCCAGACCAGGTTCTGATCAGTTACAGGTTTGCAGGTATCAGATCAGGCTGGGTTGTCCAAGTGTCCATAGTGGATGCCATGATGTCAGACTTGTTTCCCTCCAACCTTGTTGTGAGGATGAAGACGGGGATGAGGAGGAGATGGATGCATACCACTTTGAGTATGTTTAGAGAAAATGTGGTGGTGGCGGTGATGATGATGATGAAAAATTCACCAAAGACCCATCATCCATCTGGTTGCTCATGAGATAAAAAGATCACTCATGAATTACCGGTAGTAGCTGCTAAAGCGTAGAAAAGAGAATAAAAATTACTGGTCATTTCCTGCAGCAGAGCTAGAGAATTACTGCCTTGAGTAGTTTGAGAGCAGGATATCCAAAGGGGTGTCTCCTAAGGAACCATGACCATATTTTAAGATGATTTGGCCCTTTTCCAGGTACCCTCATCTTTGGAATTCAGACACTTAGTCTTGACGTAATGGTATTATTTTAAATGGAATACCTTTCCCAATCATGTTTGCCTAGCACCGTTATTACTGGATTGGTGTCTCAGATCAAAACAGACCTGTTTGTCCAAGGATATATTGTAGTGTTTGTGTTGGCCATCTTTTAAGTTTTCTTTTAGAAATCTTCATGTTGCCATTACTGTTGCTTTTGTGTGTTGCTGCTTCTGTGTAGTTTTGTATACATGATATCTTTTTGTTCAGAATCAACAACTGAACTAGGGACTAGCTGAAATGACACAGAGTAGCAAACAAGATTGTGGGTACTCAGACTTGTTGTTTTGTATGAGATACTTAGTTTAAAAAGAGAGAGAGAGTTAGTTAAAGAAATGTCTGAGGACAAAATACTGTAAAACTAAGCTAGAAGTAACATCCGTAAAAAGTATTCCATAAAAAAGCAGTATCCATAAAAAGCAGATACAAGGGAAGACAAAAACCTTAGAATACCAGCTGAAATGCCTCAGCTATTTGTTACACAGATCTCATTATATCTTAAACTAAAAAGGTAAAGGTAAAGGTCCCCCCCCCCGGTACGTGCATGCTAGTTGTGTCCGATTCTAGGGGTGATACCATTTTATATAGAAATTTGGACAACAGGATCGTAATGTGATAGTTCTGTTGTGATATTGTGGAACATGATTTTAAAAATATCTTTAGTTGCATCCTTCTGACAAAGGACCTAAAGCACACTGGATTTGACAGAATAAAGTTAATTCTAAGCTCCTCCTGAGACCCCCCCCATCAATTTTTTTGCTGAGGAAAAGATGGAAACGTCCATTGTTTGTAACCATTGTAATATGGAATACAAAAAGAACCTTTATTAATATGTCTCGGCTAAGTATTTTGTTTGCACTCATTTTGGCAAAGAAATACAGACCACCCCAAAAGGCACATGAGGATCTTTAGGAAGAGAAGGTACAAAATAAGAGAGGAGAAAAAATGAAATAGAACAGTCATCCTTTTACAACTTTATAGCTATTATTTTCTCTTATGGTTCTTGGACGGATCTTTCCCCAACTGTTGTCTCTTTTCTCATTGCTTAATGAACATATGCTGACATCCTTCCAAACTGCAACACACTGTTTGGAATTACTTGTTCAGGCAGGAATCAATTATACCCTTCCCCCCCCCTGAACTAAATTCAGGCAGGTGACTGTTTTCTAATTTCAACTTTCCTTCCTGATCCACAGTTCAGCTTGGAAGAGGTGGCCTCCAGTCTGTCTTGCATTTCCCAGTCGCCTGAAGTAGTTAATTAGAGGAGTTGGTGGCGGTGTGCATATCCAGCTTCCTGTCCTGTTAAAACAGAGATGCCTTCTGTGGGGAAATTGGTGGGCAATGTAGGGACGAAGTCTAGGTCATAAAAGGAACCCTGGGCCCTGTGATTCAGCCCAAGGTGTGATTGATAGGAGTGTGACTGGGCAGCCCAAAGAAGGCAGAACAGGCCTGCTGGCCTTCCCTTGTTCACTTCCACTCCAGCATCCTGTTGTAAAATATTATGATCCTTTTCTCAGCCCTGAGTCCCTTTTATGGTGCGCTGGGCTTGAAAGGAACTGCACGGTTAGAATGTGTGGTCTGGGTGTTTTGAAGGGCTCCCTCCCTCCCCCAACCCCTTCCAGCCAAAGTTCTCAACTCTTTTGTACTAAGGGCTGCTATTATCTTCTTTCCTTGTCTCTTCAGGGCTGCCACATTTTCCTACGTACAGGAAGGGGTGCTTGAAAGGTCTCCAAAGTAAAAGACAGCACCTCCTGTGTGGAGCACAGCTGTATTCCCTCTTGTTAGTTAACATGTCCTGTGCTGTCTCAACAGTCCGGGGTGGGGGTGGGGGCAAAGAAGTTTTACTGCTTCTCCATGCTTTTACTTCACGTAAAATATGCATGTGTAAGGTTGGTTCTGAAGCAGTTCTGCACCATCATTAAATCTTATGGGTAAAATGTAATAATAAATTTAATAACAATATGATGCTGTAATTTCTTTTCTTGGCAAATCCTTGTGTGTTTGGAAAGGTACTAGCAATTTCACTTGGATCTGCCATAGGAATCCTTAGTTGAGGCCTCATAAACAAAGCACGCTAGCTGCTTTTCTTTCAGACTGATCGTCGGGGGTTCCTGTTTTATGTTCATAAAATCACTTTGTTTTTCGACCTCTACATCTCATGAGACTGGAGGTGGGAGGAGACAGTAATGTTAGAACAAGAAAAATGACCTTTTTCTTGCACCAAAAGGCTCTCGTACTCTTATCTTCATAGGAAGACTTTCTTAAAGCTGAATAGCCTGGAGAAGATAATTCATCTTGAATTGTCGTCTTCTTTCCCACAGAGAAATATGATTATGTTTATCTTGAAGTAGACAGATGTTCGATGTTATTTTTCAGTTATTTAAATTATTTGTATATCCACTACAATTCTTACTAGAATTAACATAGAAAAACATCCAAACCTCATGGCAGCGTTGGCGTACTTGTTTATTCAGTCTGTGCCTCGTAGGTGTGTTCCACTTTCTGTGCAGTCCCCGAGGGTGGGTTCAGCATCTGTCCTGCGGCTTTTTCTTCCAGGTTGCCCCAGAAGAATTCAAGACGAGTATCAGCCGTGTGAATGGGTGTTTAAAGAAGAACCTGCCTGTCAATGTAAAATGGCTTCTCTGTGGCTGCTTGTGCTGCTGCTGCACTCTGGGATGTAGCCTCTGGCCGGCAGTCTGTCTGACCAAAAGAGTAAGTGCGCATCTTACCAGTTTGCTCCCTGTTAAGACTTCTTTGGCTACCCAAACAACAGCTGTTTGCTAACAAACAGCTCCCAGACGGTTAGCCGGGGCCATCTAGAATTTTACAGGAGAGATGCCTGTGTGTCTTGAAATAAATTAAAGGCTCCATTAGTGGAGAACAGGTATCTTTCCTCTCATCACCATGACTCCTTCCAGTAACCTCACAATGGGCTTGGGCCCTTCTACTATAAGTCTGCATTGGCAGGAAATCCAGTTGCTTCCAATACAGAGATACAGCTGACTGACTCTTGTCCAATGTCCGCTGTGTCTCTTCATGTCTCTCTTCACCTTCAGACTTCCACTGAAGACAGCAGGAGAGAATACTCACTCCACAAAACCAACAAGGTGTACAAAACCTAGAATGCAAAGTGTGATAAATTTGTCCTTGAGGGAAGCTTTCCCTGGTGTAGCAAATCTGTAGGGAGCCTTTGCTCCTGCAAAAACATCCCCATGGGTGAGGTAATATGAACTGGATCAGTTGAGAAGCAGATTCTTCTATATGTGTCTGACTTACTTGTACAAGATTCATACAAAAACTGAAAGCAATTAGGGCCCTGGAAACAGGAAAGGACCCTATGACTCCCATGCAATTAGGTTGTCCCAAACCATGATTGAACTGTATTATGCATTTGAAGAGGTGTAAAAATAAATTGTGGACTTTCAGAGAAGACCCAGAAAAATATTTGTAACAAATTCTGAGAGCTTCTTGAAATAAAAAACAACAACACCCATATATTGAAGACACACAATTACTTGTGAACCAAATTGATGATTGAAGAAAGACTTTTTGCCGGGGGTGGGGGGGGGAGAGGCTCAAAATTGTCCACGTAGAAACCAGCAGTTTCTAGCACCATAGTGGGCCAGTAACATAAGTCCTGTCTACTTACTGTAAGGTGTTTCCTCCCTTTTTTTTCCTAGACTAGAAGATCAATTCAGAAGTTGTTAGAATGGGAAAATAACAGACTATATCATAAGGTAAGAGTTGAGGTTCATTGAGTGCTTGTGTCTCCAGTTTGTTATTGTGCATTTCGGAACCTTTTGGGTTGTTTGGCTCACTATTCGCAACCTTTGAAGCCAGCCAGACTCATAGTCCAGGTTGGCCGACCTGGGCTGGGAAGCTAGAGCATGGCTGTCACATCTAATTCAAAACGGTCCATGCTGTGGATTTGCCGGGATGCTGATTGAGTCACAGGACATCTTTAGGGACTGGACATGCCAGAGTCTTAGGAAATTTGGCCTTAGTGAAAACTCATAGTCCTCGCCCTCACTGAGGACTATGGGATTGTTTATTTCTTGTTTGTTGTTCCAACATAGATACCACTCCAAAGTGCTTGAGCGTTCTCTGGGAGGTTGGCAGCATAATTATGCAAACAACAGCTTGAACCTGTCAAGTTTGAACTCAGGTCATGAACAGAGACTTGACTGCAGTACTGCATTTTTAACCACTGTGCGACAGGGCTCGTTATATTCTGCATTGTACACCCATAGTTAAACCTTAACAAATATTACTACAGCAAATGGACAGATAAAGCATACAGTGATTATTGTGTCAGGCAAAATAATTTGCTGCTCCTAAGATGATGCAATATATTACTGTTTTCAGCTTGGCTTGCACTGGAAGTTGAGTAAAAGGAAGTGTGAAACCAGCAATATGATGGAATATGTAAGTACTTCCACTTTTTTGTTATCATTTACAAATCCAATCGACCTCAGATCTCATAAAAAATTTAAATTGGATAACTTGGAATACGGATTGGACTGTTGGATAGTGTAAAATGTTTAATTTGTTGTGTTATTCTGTAGGTGGTATGTGTTATCTTAAGTGGATTGTCAATAAAACTATTAAAATTAAAAAAATTTAAAAATCTATTATTTATTCCTTTTTTCTGGCTGCTGTTAATGGTGATAAGAGACTCTTATGCACATAGAAGTGTAATGCCCACTCAAACTATGCAGTGTACACTTCCTATTAAATGTGGATAGAATTAGTCATGTGTTCTTTATTGTGCCTATGTCTTATTTTCCCTTCCCAAAAAGTTAGCTTCACAATCAGCTAGTGGACTGAGTACATTGAGGTGTGAGATATAATATGAGATGAGATATACATTTCATACCAGATATTCATTGGTTGTAGCCTGGATATCATTGGCTGTAGCATGTAGAGTTTGGGGGGGGGGGCTCATTCTGCTGCTATATATGTCTGAAGAAGTGCACATGGGCACGAAACGTCACATTAAAATATGAAAGTTAGTCTTTAAGGTGCCACATGTTTGTGTCTTTTGTTTTGTTTTGTTTTGTTTTTATTTGATTTTTGCCTGAAATTCTTGAAAAGACTAACACGGCTACCCTCTCTGAAATGAATCCATTAGTCTTTTAAGGCAATACAGCTCTTCTGTTTTTTCTTTTTATTTGTATCCTCCCCCCTCCCCCAAATACATGTTGAAATTGCTGAAAGCAGTTTCTGCTGCTGTTTTTTGTTCTGTAATTCTGTTTAAAGTGGCTATCCAGAATCAATAACATAAATTAACGTTGAGTCAAAGTAGAGGTGGTGCAGCCGCCAAGCAGTAGACCTAATTCTGCCCTTAGTTCTTGCTGCCACCTAGAGGGGGAAATAACAAGTTAAAGGCAGTTTATTTTTGCCCCACCCCCACCCCCACCCCCTTAGAGAATAAATTTGTCTCATGGGATTCCATAAATGGTTCCTCTGAAACCCCCCAAGGCCCTGGAGATTTTCAAGCAAGGTCATACGGTCCTGAATGGCCATTTTTTCTGCTTCTCCCCACAGCTTGCCTAATACCCCAAACAGTAAGAACTGAACATCATTGGTTAATATATTGTTGTCTTTCCCCCTCTTCTGTAGGTAATTCTAATAGAGTACTTACCAAAATATCCCATATTTCGACCTGACTGAGGACAACAGCGTCGCCATTCATGTTACCTGTCATTTCCTACCTGTAGTGCCTTGTAGGCGACGCTGGACAGAAGGCGGTCGATTTTGCGGTGATTCTCTTAAACAGACAAACAAACGTCAAGTGTTCTTTGGTAGGGCTATCTTCCTTGCTGTGTTCCTTCATTTTGTTTTGGGAAGAAAACAATTTGCACATTTCTAAAAAAAATAGTTAAATGATGAGGCTTCTGTGTGCACTCTTGACGTAAAAAAATACAGTAAGTGATAAAAATTGCCACTAGGAATAATACAATGTCAGTGCTACTTGTTGTCTTGTTCTAAGCATGCTGCCTTATTCATTTCCAGGTGTGCCGTCTCTTTTCCAAATATAAATCTCAACCCAGTATACACCATAGTGTGCATCACACTCTTTCAAATTTTTGACCAAAATGATCAAGGTTAGTTACAGTAACTAGTAATAAAAGTGTTTGATAATCTGCTTACAGAAGAGATGCAATTAACAGTACTGGTTTTCTCCCGCAAAGTTGCTTCTTTTCTATTTTGGAGTGGGAGGGGTGGTAATTCATTTACAACAATGGGTTTGTAAGTACTGTATTATATTTTGCCTCATTACCTAACATAAAGTGTGACAATTGTGCCAAGGTTTACAACATGTAAGATAATTCCTGTTTTGCAGTTGTTCTGTATCAATGCATTATGTCTGAGGCCTGTAAGCAACCCTCTTGATTGTATAGACCCATTTGTGTGCCATATGGTGAAGCTGTAATGGGTTTTTACACACTACCGAATGTCGGGCTCAGGTGCACTTTGTTAAACCAATGCAAAAACACAATATATTTCCCCTGCTTCTGAAGGTGGCATCACAACATCTGGAAGTCTGATTTCTTGAATATGTACAGCCGCAGTCCAGGGGGTGAATTTAGCTTGTAGTCAGTAAATAGTTGGCCCCAAATCCTTTTGATTCCATATTCACGGGAAAAGTTTAAATCCCTTGGATATGTCTAAATAAATTGTGTGGTTCCTGGCCATAGGCTTTGTACTTAAGCTATCTTCTTTTATTTTAAAAGTAAGCAGACTTAAATCATTTGCCTCTGTCATAGTTAATGTTTTTATGGGGCGGAGAACCTCTTGATTGCCAAAATTGTACTTGGATGAAAGGCCATAGAGAGAGGCACCAGTTACAGTACCTTGTTCTTTCAAAGCCTTTGTGTCATGATGTTTTATGCTTATTTGGTAGTTCCCTACCATTCAGTCCGGTTTTAGCTGGGATATCATTTCTGCAGGCTGTGGTAAGAAGAACCCTATACTCTGGGGACTGTAGCAGACCAAAGCTGCTCCAATAAGACCACCAGTCCCTGGGAAAATTTCCCAGCTTTCATTCTGAGGTCCTATTCCAGAACCAGGAGGCTGAATGAAAGCTTGTTAGAAATCCAGGAGGAAATCCTAGAATATGGGATACAACAGAGTGGCCAGCTTTGAAACCTGAGCCTTTGAAATATTAGTGTCATGCTCAGCCAAAAAGTTCCTTGTCACAAGCTACCCAGTTGGATTTGTAAGCCATCAAGTATTAAAAGTGGAATGACATCTCAAATGGATGTTAAGCGACTCTTGAAGCCTTCCCTTATATACGCAGCCTTATACATGTAGGTGTTTAATGTTCCTTTCAGCTGTTCATGGTGCTGAACAGAATGACTTTTAAATGCACCCCAGTGCTGGGTCTTTTATGAAAGACAATGAGAGTCCTGTATTGCCAAAAATGTGTAGAAATTCTTTCTTGTCTGTTGTATCAGGATTTTCTTAAACTACAGCTCATGAACTATTCCCTTGTTAAAAGCACAGGATATAACCCCACATCCATCACAATCTTATTTTTCATTCCCTTGCCAAACTGAAGTGTTCGTGTAGATAGTTTTTTCCACTGTGAGAATGCCAAGCACGTTTAGAGTTACAAATACTCTCCCGTTTCTTTTTTAGCCAAATCTTCTTTCTTCCACGATTACAAGCAGATTTTGTTTTCATTTTAGATAACTGCAATCCTGTGTCAAATGGACAGTGTTAACTCTCTTCATTTTGCTTGTGTGTCTTAATTAAGACACGTGCCTTCAACTGAAACTAAGCAACCCCCAGGAATCCAGTCCCCTCCCTCACCTTTATCTATTATTCTGTGGAAGTGAAATTCCACCATCAGTGGGACTCTCTTCTGATGCACTCGTTTTCTTTCAGAATTAGGCGAAAGGTCCTTCTGGATTCAGCCTTGGCTGAGTTCTAGATTTCTTCCATGAAAGGAGTTAGGAAGATGTGCAAAAGCCAAATGCTTATTAAGCTTCCTTCTGGTGAACACAAGAAAGTCCAATGCTGCTTGTCCTAGGGGTGGCAGAGTTTTATTGTCGACATAAACTGCTGCGTTTTTAAAAGTGTTTTACAATCCATCTTGTCTGTTAGGCAATGCCAGTGTAGAAGCTGCCCACTGGACAATTTGGGACTTGTTTACATGGCATCACGTTGCCCCTCCTGGTGATTAATCAGCAGCCAGGAGTTACCTTTACTTCATGTACTACTTACATTGGCTTCTGCAGTATTCTGCACTGAACCCAATACCATGGCATGTGGAAAAACTTTTTCTGGATGTCTGAATCTACCTATTTGTAACTAGCAGCATTGTCTTCCGTGTAAAAGTGCATGGCATCGTGGTTCAGTTCTGTAACAGAGAGATCCAGCAAAAGACGATCTTGCTTTCCAGAATGTAGGGGTGTACCCCGGCCAAAATCTTTTGTGTCTGTACAAACAATTCTGAGGGGCAACTCCTTGGTTTTCTTGTGGAGATGCGCAGCCTGTAATGTCCTCTGCGTTGCTCCAGATGGCTTATATTTCCAACAAATCCATCTTTCCATGGCATGCCTCCAGTCCAACCATACTTGTCAAAGCATGGTTAACTTCATTACAAAAACCTTTTGTTGTTGTTGTTTTTTAAAACTTAAGCTTATTTAGCAGAATGGATTACAGTAAAACACCCAGAGAGCAGGAGGGGAAGTGCCTTGAATTGTCAATCGGAACAAAATGATGTACAGAATTGAATATCTAAAGCTATAGTGTTTCACTGTCAGACTGGGAAACCTAAACCAGAAGCCGTGGTGGATCATACACCATTCCCTACAAGACTTAGAGCCATTCCAGATGATAGAACTAGTAGAATTCCATGGTGCAGGTTGCGCGTGCGAATGGCATTAGAGACCTGAGTGCTCTTACGTTTCAAAAACAGGAACTTAGAACACCAGTTCTCTCTAATATACTTCTCATTCAACTGAACGTTGCATGAAAATGCAAGAGTATTCACACATTTTTGTATATATTTGTGAATATGTCTATATATCATATACCTGTACCTTGAAGGTTACCATCTTCTGTTTAGTGTGTGAACTGATTGTATTATAAAACCTTGGGGCAGGAACTGAGTTTCCACAAGTGGCAGTTCATAACACCCTTTGATGCAGACCCTGCTAATTTTGGGGACTTGAAATAAGATACCCTTCTTGCTTTTTTAAAAATCTGCCCCAGTCTGAATGGCAGGATATGTTTTAAGTAAGCTTAGTGCACTTTGGCATTCAAAAACTGTTTCTTGATCCAATTTAATTTTTTTGAAATAGTCATGTGCTCAACTGTGAATATTGCATTTTAGTGTCCTGGCATGCCACACTAGCAAGAAAACACTAGCATTGAGCAATAAGGGGTGGAAATCAAATGGATACGCAGTGTAAATAATTATCCATTGTAGTAAACAATGTTCCATAAATATGTCCACCTTCTGTAACATCGGTGCATTTTTGGTGTTGATATCCAACATTAATTTTAGTTCATGAAACTAAACTGTCAAACTGTATGAGTTTTAATTATGTTTAATTATGAGTTTCTATTATGTTTACAAATGTATAGCCACTTTTTAAATAGGACCTCATACCTTGAAGTTTTTTTTTAAATAAAACATTCTGAATAAGATTTGTGTCTGTGATTCTGTGCATTGATTTCTTACTTTTAAAATCCAGTTTGGAGATGTGTTAAGACTTTTCCGCTATGAATCCCTTTTGGAAATACTTTACATATGGACATGTTTTAGAGATGACTGTATTTCTGTTGTATTTAGTTTCTACACGCAGCAAAATTTGGATACTGGATCCTTGGGTGTGCCAGCTAAATTTATGGCAGACAGGCATATACAATGGGTGCTCACTTCCTATAGGGATGGAGCCCTCAAGCCACTTGAGTTTCTTGGCCCTTTTCCACCGTAACCAAATTTTAATCAGATTATCATGCTGCTGAAAGCTTCTTTTCATGTTCCCACTTATGAGAAAGGTCTCAGAGGCATCACTGGGACAGGTTCCTTTGATATGCTTTGACACAGATTGTTTTCCAAACACCTGTTCACACTTTGTTCTGTATTGTAAGGCTGGCCCACCCAATCTGTAACTTACTGGGTTGCACATCACCCCACTGGCCGGTCCTGACCTGTGGGCACCCGCATGCTTGCCAGCTCCTTTTTTTCCCCATTCATAGGCAGGTACCAAAACTAGGTTTCTCTTGAGTCAGTAGTTTTACCCACAGAGGTAATTTCTTTTTTTGTTAAAATCCTTTTATGAGAGTGGTTGCCCCTGTATCGCCCTAGTTCAGCCCCACGAGGAGATTATAATGTTGGTCTGGTCAGATATTGAGCAGAGCAAGGTTTATGCACAAATCAAGTAAGGTCAGGCCTCAGCTAATGAAAGGTTCCCATGTTAAAAAGAAAAATAATACTTCACCCACCTCCTAAAATCAAGTTTGAGGTTTGCTGACTCTTACACCTGGCATAGGCTCCATATAAACTCATCCTGCCTGGATACTGGAAGCAATTAATCAAGTGATTGATTTAGAGACAGTGCTCCTCATCTTCCATTCCCCACTGCCTTGGGCAATGGTGAGGCACAACAGGAGTGGTGTTACTAGTTCATCAACATCTGGAAGGTCCAAGGTTCCGCCAGTTGTCTTCAACCTGGTCACCATCTGAGGAGATTTAACCTCCACCCACATTCAGGTGCGAAGCATGCCCTGTGTGGAGCTGAGGGTCTGAAGACCTCTACCTCCATAAGGCTCCCTTGGACTGACCCCAGGGCTTCCCATCTCCTCCCTCAGGTTCACAGGAACATGCAGGCACCAGGGTCAGGCTGGATGGGAGACCCACCTGAGATCCACAGGAAGGGCGAGGAGAGAACCCAGCCCCAAACCTCCCACAGCAACACACCCAGTGCAGCTGGGATGAGGCCGGTCAAGGGAATTGTGTGCGTGTCCCACTGGCAGGAACAGACCAGGGCGATGCAGCGCGCAATGCCGCCGACACGGCACACCCTCCCGGTGGTGTTGGGCTTGTGGGTTCAGGCTTACTACATTGTAGCTGCAGCCCTGCGCGGGGTTCCCGTGGTCTCAGCCCCGCAAACCCTCCAAGGCAGCTTTCAGAAAGCGGCCCTCTCAATCCTTCCCACCTGCGCCGTGAGCGGAAGGTCGCCCTTGCCTTGCAAAGCTGCAAACCAAGTCCTAAGGCGCTGAAACGCCTGGAAGGAAGGAAGGAAGGAAGGGAGGAAGTGAGATTTCTCGGCGCCTCTCCGCCTCAGCGGGCACCAAGAGGTTCGCTTCCCCGGCCCGGGTTGATTGTGCCTTTTCTCTCCCCAGCTCACGGGCCGAGGGCCAAGACAGGCATTCCTCTCTGGATCGCCTCCGACACCCACCCACCCACACCACCCACCCCCGTCGAGGCTGCGAGGCGCTAGGACCCGGGCGCGTTCCCGACGGCCGCCACGAGCAGCAGCAGCGGCGGCGGCGGCGGCGGCGGCATCCGCAGCATCAGCCGCCAAGCCGTGTGGCTGCCGCGGGTGCCGCCTCGACTTCTCCGGCGCTGCCTCGCTTCCCACCTCCCGGCCGGCGTTTCCGGGCTCCCCCCCCCTTCTTCTTCTTCTTCCTCCTCCTCCTCCTCCTCCTCCTCCTCCGGAGGAAGGGCGATGGCGGCGCTTTAGCCCGGCGTCCCCGGGGCGCCGCCGCCGCCGCCGCCGATGGCCCTGAGCGCCGAGAGGAGGATGCAGCCGCGGCGGCGCAGCCCCAGCTCGGCATCCTGAGCCTGCTTCCCCCCCCCCCTCCTCCTCCTCCTCGTCCTCCTGCCTCCGCCTGGCATCCTTCCGCTGCGCTTGCGAGTCCAGGCCTCCTTCTCCACCCACCCCGCCGCCGCCGCGAGCATCCCTCCTCCCGCCGGCTGGCTTCCTGCGCGCTTCCCCAACCACCCCCCCCTTCCCCAAGCTTGCCCCCCCCCGCCGCCGCCATGGCCACGGATCTAGAGGCGGCCGCCGTGCAACTGGAGGCCGACGAGGACGAGGAGCAGTGGTTGTACGGAGGTAAGGAGCCGCCGCGCCCCCCATGCCCCATGCCCCATGCCCCGGCCTAGCGGCGCCGGGGCCAAGCCTCTCTCCGTCCCTCCTCCTCCTCCTCCTCCTCCTCCAACGCGGCCGCCAAGCCCTCCCACCCCGCCCCCTTTGGCCGGAGATCTAGGGCGGGCGAGGGAGCTCCACCGAAGGCCGCGGGAAAGGCAGCTGAGCATCCCCCGCCTCCCTCCCTGGGAAGGATGGCGGGGCTGGCCAAGAAGACGCGCCTAGAATGAGGTCCCCGCTCGCTTGGAGGATCGGTCCCCTCCCCGCCCTACCCCGGCCTGCCCGCACAGACACGCGCGCGCGCGCCAGACAGAGGCTGCCGGGTTGGACGTCCCAGGAGCAGGCGAGGGGGAAGGAAACACACACACACACACACACACACACACACACACACACACACACACACACACACACACACACACACACACACACACACACACACACACACACACACACACACACGCCCGAGCGCCTCCGGCCCTCGCCCTCATCCCCGGAGCGCATTGCCCGGTTGCAAGCCGGTGGCGGCACCGATCCCTCTTCCACTCCCCTGCAGTCGCGCCCGGCTCCCCGCAAGCCTCCCCAGCGGAGTCAGAGGAGGGAAAGAGGGGACGCGCCGGGGTCTCCTCCCGAGAAAGTGCTGGGCGTTCCAAGGGGCCCTTCCGCCCTAGGAAAGGCTGTGGGACAGGATTCTGCTCCCAGAGGTCTGGACATGAACCAGTAAAGATGCTGGGAGGTTCCAGACGTTCAAAGGAGACATGCAACCAAGGCATGCACCCACCCACCCACACACACCCCCCCACACACACACACACACACCAGAGCAGCCTGGAGTAAAATGGGTGGCATCGATACCCAAGGAAGGGCACTTCGCCTGGCACAGGCAGAAAGAGTGTGAACAGCCCCGGGCGTGGTGCCTGGCATGGTCTCCAGTTGAGAAGCCATGCCTAAGAAGGCCCTGCCTCTTCTTAACTTCTAAGCATGGTGAGGAGGATGGTGGTGGTGGCGGCAGCGGGGTGGGGTGGGGGTGGGGTAACAGATTAATCCAAGCAGGGCTTTAGATCTTGAGGTTGTGCCCCTGAAACGGGCTACTGCCGCATGTCGGCCTTCATTTGCTGCAGGTGTCCCTGTCCTGTCTTTCAGTAAGAGTTGCAAAGCCCAAAGGTGGGCAGCAGCACCAAGGAGAGACAACAGATGCCAGCGATGCAACCCCAGGAGCGTAGAAGGCCATCAGAGAAGGCTGGCCACATCACCTTCTGCAGCACCAGTCCACCACCGGGGAGGGCAGAGGAAGGGTGCGAGCGAGCGATGGGTCTCTGCCCCCGCCCGGGGAGGTTACAGTCTGTAGTTGGATCGCAGAGTTCCCGATGGGCCAAAGGGTGGAAGAGGGAAGGAAGGGTGGAAGGGAGGGGAATGAGCCTTCAAGGACGAAGGGAGGGGGGGCATTGCAGTAGGGAGTGGATATTTTGGAGCCCCTCCAGGCCTTGTGGTTGGAGGAGAGGTTTCTCGAATGCCGCTTGCAGGGAAGGAACAGCTGCTGAGCGAGGGGAGCAGGCGAGGTTGTCCAGGTCAGATCCTGCTTTGGTGGGCTTCCTGAAGGGCTGGGGTGCTGAGCCGAAGAGAGCGACCAGGAGGACGGATGAAGTAGCTTCTGGCTGGACCCAGCATGGCTGTTCCCACCCAGGTGGTTAAGATTTTAAGAAGGGGCAAAGTTGGCATTCAGTAGGAAACAGATCAGGGAAGTTGAATCCAACCCTTCCTCTAGTCCAGCAGGATTCATAGGATCCTAAAATCATGGACTCTGTGGATCCTGGAGGTCACCGAGCCAACATAATCAAAATCAAAGCAGATCTGACTAGTGGATTCTTCCCCGTGGGCCTACCTGCTAGTCCCACGGGCTGTTCAATAAAGCTTCTTTTATTTTCTTTGGGCTTTTTGCTTTATTTTGAACTACCTCAAAAGGTTGATGAGAGGAGAAGACGGAGTGGCAACTATCAATACATCCTTGGGCTTTTTTTTTTTTTTTTTTTGCATTCCGCTCACCCCCCAATTAAAAGTGACAGTCCAACAGAAGGGAGAATGTCAGTGGATGACCCAGTGGTCACATCTCATGGCAGGAAACAGCACTGTGGGGCTGTCCTGTTTCGGTTCTCACTGTCCTTTTACGCTTTCTGATTTGTGGTCCCTGCTGGGTAAAGTACCTCCTCTGCCTCTGAAGGGAAGACATGCCCCAGAATAAAAGATATGCCAAGACCAACCGGCAGCTCTTTGTAAACCTTCAGGGAGTGTAACTAGGCATAAATGTCAGCAAGGGGTGATATTTTCCCAGGTGGGCACTGGGCACAATGGAAACCACTTGCGTGCTTCTCCTTGCACACATGATTTCCCGCAGGATTTGCCTTATGCTGCAGGAGTGAATCAAACCATTGTTCCGATAGCTATAATGATGATACAACTAGAGCTTCTTTCTCCTTCATTCACTGTATTTGCACCCAGCCTTCAGCCTCCCTTTCTAAGGCCTTCCCAATCCGATCCTACCCTTCCCTTACTGGTGGTGTGCACGGGTTGTGTGACGAAGGGCACCATACTCAACTAGCCCAGGTGGCTGCAGACTGGATGGCAGAGAGAATAATTGGGTGTACTCTCCCTACTTTAGACCAAATCTATGATTCCAGGTGTTATAAGAAAGCTGTAGAGATTGTGCAGGATCTCACACACCCTGGAAATGCTCTCTTTCAGCTTCTGTCCTCTAGGAGGAGATACAGGGTCATTTAGACCAGGACTAGCTGCTCGAGGAATAGTTTCTACCCAAGAGCGGTTTTGGCTTTGAATGCAGCGAAATGCAGTTTCTGAGGGAGCTTCTGTAATTAGTTTTTAGAGTTTTTAAGTGTGTTAGGCAGTTAAATGTGTGTATATGGGTGGGGGATAGATATTTTTGTATGTTTGCATTGTTAGGTCCTGCAGATTCTTTCACTCTCATTGTTCTGCACAGGACAATGACAATAAAGATTATCTATCTATCTATCTACCTACCTACCTACCTACCTACCTACCTACCTACCTACCTACCTACCTACCTACCTACCTACCTACCTATCTGACGCTAATTGGACTGCAGCTGGGCTCAACCCAAACCCCTTCCTACTCCAGGGACGATGGAAACGGGGCAGACTCTGTGCCAACCTAGTGGCACCCGGTTGGAGCTCAAAGGGGTTGGGTTTGGCATGGCTCGGTTCCTCCAATTCCCCCCCCCATTGACCCCTTGGGGGCTTTTCTCTTCTGGTGTCCAATTTCGTGGTGCCAGCGGATCCGAAGTGGGGCAGGCAGCACAAGGGTCTCTCCCCAGTGTCATCTGCCCGACCCGCCTGATCTTCCCAGGCCGGGCTCCTCTCTGTAGCCACCCCGAGGGAGGCCCAGAAGTCCTCTACGAGAGGCAGGGCCTTCTCCGTGGTGGCACCAGCCTTATGGAACCAGCTCCCAGAGGGGTTTCGCCTGGCTCCCTCCCTGTTGTCACTTCAGAGGCAACTCAAAGCTTTGCTTTTCCTGTCCCACTGATTGTTGGGACGCTGCTCACCACTTGATTTTATACTATTAGTGTTTTTAACCTTCTGTCTTCTGAGCAGATAATATTTTACCTTGCTGTCAAATCACCCCGATTAGTGCTTTTGTACACATGGGGTGGCAGATAAATCAAAGCAACGAAACAGATAAATAAATATCCTCTCCTGGTGAAGGGTTGCTAAGTCCTTGCTAAAGTTAAGGACTCGATTGATTAAATGGCCGACTCGAGATGAGGTCCAACAACTGGATGTTGCTCTTAAATTTTATTTTATTTTTAAAACACACAGTATTCCCCAAGGGGATCCCACTGGAATGGAAAGTGCATTTGCTCAGAATTACAGAGTTGACAGCCAGCTCTTGAAAGGGTTGGATAGTTGATTGCGGATGGTTACGTTTGCTAGCACAGCAGTGCCACTGGGTCTAGGCCTAAAGGTGTGTCCTGTATGAGAGCACAGAGTAATAGTTCACAGATACAGTGCCATCAACGCTTGCATAGCGAGGTAAAACAGCACCACCTGAGACTTGGGAAGGAGAATGGTATGGACCATGGGCTTAGGGAAAGAAAAGAAAGGATCTCTGGAACTCCGGTTATGGGGGTTTTGTCCCGCAAGGAGCAGGAAGGACTGGTTGGAGAAGAATCTGGAATGGGACGACAGATAGGCAAGCATTGGAACCAGTACTGTAGTAACTGGTGGGAAGGTGGTCGAAGGGAAAAAGATGGGTAGCATCATATGCCTTGTGGGAGAACACATGATGGGTCCTTTTGAGGAGGAAGGACATAAATAAATAAATAAATAAATAAATAAATAAATAAATAAATAAATAAATAAAAATAAATAAATAAATAAAAGAGCCTTGCCAATCTTTCTGGACCTTCTACCCTTCACCTGTTGACCCCATTTTGGTTTACAGTGGTACCTTGTATAAAGGAATTAATTCGTTCCAAAGGAAATTCTGTTAAGCAAATTTTCCTTGATACAAATTTCCCACAGGAATGCATTGAAAACGGCGTAATCCTTATTTGCCACTATTTTTATGTTGCATGGATTCACCCCATAGGCAATTCTGTTAAGCAATTTCCCCCTATCTCTGGAACTTTTTATGTTGTACAGATTTTATGTTATACAAACGGTTTGTTATATGAGGGTCCCCTGTACTTAGATTTCTGCTCCATATTTCTTGGGGTGCGGGTGGGGAGTGTGTTGTATCTGGGAAAGCTAAAAACCTTTTACTTATTAAAGTTGTTGCAATCGTTTCTGTTTGTTGAGGTTTGTGGCTGAAACAGAATAGCAAAGATAGAAAACCTTTTTTTCTTTCTTCCTTTGTATCTGTATAAGCAGCTTCTATTGAGTTGGTGACACTCAGGGGAAACAGAATGGCATTTACTCTTAGAAATTGCTTCATTTCGTATGCTTGGGTAGAACTCATTTTCCCCCCTTCTGTTTTCAGATGATAATGGTAAGCAAGAAGATGGACCGATTCCCGGGTAAATCTTTTGGTTTTTCGTTCCGAGTCAAACGTAGTTGGGGCAAACAGTAGACAGAGACATTTGTAATTATTCCAGGTCTGGAAAATCATGAATTGGGATTTTCCAGGAACGGCCAAAAGTAAATATTGTTCTGTTGCTTTTGGGGGGGAGGGGGGTGGAATTGGCCAACCTTGTAGGGTTTTTTTTAACCGTTTTGCATTTTTATTTATATTAATATCTCACGTAGTATACAAACATTTATACGATTTCAAAACATAACCATTAGTGTATCATAGATTGTGAGTATTTATCATAGATTTGAGTGTTTAGTAGGAAAGAGAGGAGAGAAAGGAAAAAAGAGGGGGGAATTGGAAAAACTAAAAAAGAAGAAAAAAGAAGAAAAAATGGGAAGAAAAGGGGCCCAAAAGATAGGGCAAAAAAAAAAAGTGTGAAAGGACCAAAATATATGTATTTACATGGTTATATATAACATTGGAGGATTGTTCCGTCTACACGTTGATCTTTAATTATGTCTTTATCTTATGTTTATACTTCATCTCCTTTTTTGTATTTGTATTTTAACCAATCATAAAATAAGTTCCAAATTTGTGCAAATTTGCTTTCATCTTTTTGTTTTAAAGTCATAGTCAACGTATTCATTTCAGCATATTCTAATATTTTCGCGATGATCTCTTGTAGTTCTTTAAAATGATTTTTTTTCCCTGCCTGAAAAAGTTCAAAGGGAGCCCAGCGCTTTTCGGTAGAGGCAAACTAGGGTTCCTGAAAACCCTTCCAAGGAGTTGCAGTTCCAGCGTTTGTCACCCTTAAATGTTGAGGGGTGGGGGGATGGGAAGGGACTGAAAAAAAATTGTCCAGGGTGACGATCCCTAGTGCAAGAGCAGAAGGCAGAAAGCAGTGGGAGGTGGGAGGAATCTGGATATTTCTCTCCCCCCCCACACACACACATACACACACCTCCCCTCGGTTGTAGCGATCAGTCGACAGCTTGGTTGCCCTTGACGGAATGGTTGATGCTTGCAGCCGAAATTCGTCAAGGGCAGGCACCAACGTGGATTCCGTCTCTCTGTGTGCAATCCGTTGATCAGGTATGCAGACTCCCACCCTTTGCAAGAGGTGTCTACGAAGAGCAGGGTTGTTACGGCTGAAGACCGAGAGCTGTTGCAGCCGGTAAGTCCCATTCTTTCCCATACTCCGAAAGAAAGGGGTGTGTGTGTGTGTGTGTGTGTGTGTGTGTGTGTGTGTTGGGGAGTCGGGGAAGAGAAATGAAAGACAACCTCCCCCCCCCCCCCAGGATGTTGAGAAGCTCTCTGCTTAGTTGACAAAATCTTGTTCTGGTCTGTTCTCTGCAGACAGGAGTGCTGTTGTGTCTTTCACATTTTATTTATTTACCTTTTGGGGGGCTGTTTCCAATGAAAACAGTGGATAAACCAACCCCACCCTCGGCCTCTGATTCAACGGCAAACGAATTACGCACATGAACGTAAGACTTAAGTCAAAAGGATGAATAAAGAAAAGGAAGTTTCTTTCCCCCCCTCACCATTCCTGGTTTTGATCCTAACCTTGAATTCAGCTTTAAATGGAGAAAGGTGGACCAAATATTCCTCTGTATGTGTGTGTACACGTCTGTGTGGATGCACGTATTTCTTCAGCCGTGTGCTTTTGGGTCTTAATTGTATCATGGTGTCATTTGGTACACAAGGGTCGTTAGAAGACAGGAAAAAAATCTGGTATGTATTTCAACAGGCTCTTCAGTTGAGCTAGTTCAAGCATGTCCAAACTTCGGCTCTCCAGATGTTTTGGACCACAACTCCCACAGTCCTTTGCCATTGGAGATACAGGCTTGGAATTCTGGGAGTTGTGGTCCAAAACATCAGGAGGGCCGAAGTTTGGACATGCCTGAGCTAGTGGAATCCAGTAGGACCTCCATATCCACAATTTGCCTTATCCACGCCTGAAAATATGCATAGTGTGGTATCGGACGCTCTCTAGTAGTCCGTTGTGTTGATGCATATTAAAATGTTTTTTTTTCTGGGTTCCCCCTCTTTACTGTGCTATATGTTTAGCATTCACTATTATATGTGGATTTCAGTATCTGCAGGGGAGAAAACTAACCCTCTGTGGATATTGGGGGGGGGGGTTGTCCCAGTCTTGATCCATGTGATTCCTTCCCTCGCATGCTTTCAGAGACTTGACTTCGCACCATCCTCTGTTGTGTCTGTGCCTTGGCAGGTCCCTCCAAGTGGGGAAGAGGATGACAGTGACAGTGAGGACGACGATATCCGAGTCACAATTGGCAACATCAAAACCGGAGCACCCTCTTACATGTAGGCATGCGTGTGTTCCAGAGTTCACCTCTCGGCTGTCTCCCTTGGCACGTTCTCTTCGTTTCCTTCCACCTGTCCCTGGATTCAGGGAGGGGTTTAAGGCGCCGGCAAAGCGATTTCTTTTTCTGAAAGTTAATTTAGTTCTCAAGCAACATGCTTGATTTGCTTACAGAAACCCATTTTCTTGACTCTTGGCACCAATGAAAACCTTCCAAAAAGCATGCTTGAAACGATCCCTGGACACTTTGCAATTTCATTAGCAGGTTACACATGGCCTCCTGACCCAGCCAGCTGGGTGCTCGTTCTACCAACTGTGTAAGGTTGAGTGAACCTCGAGGGGGTCTCCCTCGGATTGAACCCCAGGTCCATGAGCAGGGCCAGAATCTCTGTTCAGCCCCAGAAAACCTGCCAGTGTACCTGATAACGCATAGCTTCACCTTGGAAAATAATGCCAGCAAAGATTCCCAGTCATCTGGGGTCCTCTGCCTACCAGTCCTCTTCTGCTGTTGGCCTTCTGCAACTGGGATGTTGTTAAAGGGTGCCTCTTCCTGGACTCAGGGGGTGTGATGGCTCAGTGGGCTAGAGCACTGAAACTGTCAGCTGCAAAGTCGGCAACTTAGCAGTTTGAATCCCGGGTGCCACGCAGCGGAGCGAGCTCCCGCTGTTAACCCCAGCTCCTACCAGCTAGCAGTTTGAAAGCATGTAAATGCAAGTGGATAAATATGTACCACTGTTAAAAAAAAAAGCAGGAAGGTAAACAGTGTTCCGGGCGCAGAAATGCATTCAGCCATGCCGGCCACATGGCCCCTGACTTGCACAACACTGGCTCTTTGGCTTAAAAATGGAGATGAGCGCTGCCCCTAGAGTCAGGACATGAACTAGCACATGTATGCTGGGGGGGGACCTTTATCTTTACCTTCCTGGACTGGGTCATGAATCCAGTGAGTCCAGTCTGAACAGGCTCCCTTCGGGTTCACCGTCCTTCTCTGTTTCCCCTCTCTGCTGGTTCATTAGTTTGTCCATATCCTGCAGCTTCTTGGAACCAACACCTGAGCCGTATTCGGTGGACACATCATCCAGTTTCCGGCTGTCGGTGTGCTTACAACCTTTTTCACTCTCCCTAGGGGCACCCCTATGAATCTGAATCTAAAAACTGGTCGGGGTTATGGAGCACCCACAACAGGTATTATTATTATTATTGCTTTGGTTTATTTGTTGTTAACCCGCATCAACATTCGCTCTAGAATAACTTTTCCCGAATCCTTCCTTGTCAGGAAAGAAAATACAAGTGTTGGGGAAGAGAAAGCCACTGCCCTGTAGATTGGTGATGACCGGTGGTCTGCCTGTTGTCTGGTCCACTCAGGGCTAAAGGGGGGGGGTGCCTTTATAACACTTCCATCCTTGGTTGCTTGTCTTCTGCTCTTGCTTTGAAAGTGTTGTTTTTCTGCCTAAACTATCAGACAGCCAGGCAGAAAGAAAGATGATCTCTTTGCTACGCTCAGCTCCTGCCAAGGGAAATCCTGGATAGTCTTGAAGCTGGGCAGCCTTTGTGTGTTGTCATAATCGTGGTTTATAATACTGTGGCCTAACACCAGGCTGATCAGATCCTCCTGCCACCTGCTCCTCCTCCTCCTCCTCCTCTTCTAGCATGGCCCCCAAAAAGAAGATTGGAAGTTCTTTGGTTCTCTAACTAACCACAGTTTAGTGTTGCATATGAATCATGGTTAGTGGATGGTGCTTTATTGAAACAAGCCAGCTTCGAATCATAGTTTGTGATCTGAAACTGCATTTCATTGAGAGTTGATGCAAGAGCATCTGATCTCTTTATGGCTGCTCTAAGGGAAGAGGCCAGAGGGTCACAAGCGAAAATGCACTCACATGATCAGTATTCTGTCTTGGCATTTCACTGCAGTCACCATGATTGCTTCCTCAGTACCTCTTGTGCCTCGTATCCAGTGCATCAGCCTAACGGAAGCACTGCCATCTCACCGCGATGGAAACAAACAGCTCCCTTACTTTCCAGAATGACACATTTTTAACAGCATTCAGTTGGGATATTTTTCATTTTACATCTAATTTTAAAGTGATTAAAAGTGGTAGATGTGAGTTTGTCTGCTTTTAAGGGGAAAGGACTACAAACAAAGAGTTATATCAGCAGTTGGAAGTGGCCATCGTGTTACTGAGCTAGAAAACAGTAAAATCCCAGTATGCCAAATGGTCACAAATGTATAAAGGAGGGGGGGAAAAACAGATAAAAATGTTGATGGACCAAAATCACGAACAAGACACATTCAAGCAGCAGAGTCGAATTTACGGGAGAGAAACAGTTATGGTTTAGTTTGCTTATCCCAAGGAATGGCTCAGGAGCAAAACCTCGAGCCCTTAACCATCTCTTTCTGTTTCCTCCAAGCCAAATCACAGCCTAAAGGTATTGATTTAGAAGCGGCAGGAAATATTAACGGCTTGCCTGTAATCGAAGTGGATTTAGAGTCGTTTGAAGACAAACCGTGGAGGAAACCAGGTGGGGCCTCAGAGTTTCTTGTGGTAAATATTATCCGTAGATTTCTTTACGTTCCACATTTCATCTCCATTTCAAGAGTGAAGTGGGTATGAGGGAGCGGGATGATGGACTTAAGCCATGGTCCATGGATATGCTTTTGTTTAATTTGATGTTCCAGAATACAAGTCACTGGGAATGAGAAGTTTTGGCATATTGAAGCAGGATGAATTTTTTTGGGCTGCGTGCCCTAAGGATGGTTTTGGATTCCAGGAGGGTGATTGCTCTTGGTATAAGTCAAATAAAGATTTGGAAGTGTAGGGGAGTACATTTGAAGCATGTAAGGCCTTGCAGTTGGAAGCGCAGCTCCCTTAATGATCAATAGATGCTTGTTTTTCCTAACATGAGGTGTTAGAACTGCACAAGATACACAGGTGCTGGTTAAATGAATTGTTGGAGAAGCAGTGATTTGATTCAGTGGCTACTCTGGAGAATTCATTTGCAAGTTGATTGGGCAAAAGCAAAAGTTTGGAGAACAGTGTTTTTAGGAGAATAAAGTTTTACCATCGAGTTACGAAGCTAACAAGTTTCTGGTCTAGGGTGTGTGTGTTGAAAATACATCTAAGGAATGTATTCTAGTTACTCCCTCTGTAACTAGAAATCTGTTACAGTTACACAGCAAAGGAGTGGCGTCCCCCTTCAGTACATCAAATTTTTAAACAGATTTCAAGTTATGCTTTAGGTCTTGCTAAAATGAATTAATTACTAGTCATCCATAGTTTTTAACAAGTTAATTCATAGCTTAGAGTTTTGTAATTGCTTAACTAAATATCAGAAGTAGCTCAGAAGGATTTGCTCTCGGCGGTGACAAGATGCTGTGCTTTTACCAGCGATTAAATCAACTAGGTCTCTAGCGGATTAATCAGCAGGGACTAGATCTAAATCAGCAGAGTGGCTAAGGGGACACAGGCTCTGTCCTTTACCCAGAGTATCTTTCAGCAGTCTTTAAGGACAAAGCTCCCTCAAAGCCACATATATTTAAAAAATTATCTTATATATTGGATAGAAAGTGGGAATACTGCTCCAAATCACATGACTTGTTTATAATGTCGAAGAAAGGCAGTAGTGAAGACAGAAATGTGCTCAGGACCTTATTTAAAAGACTCATGAGGGTTCCCTTCTCTGGAAACCCAGACGACATGAATATGGATCAGCAGTAGACAAGGGCTTCATCCAAATAAAACAGAAATAAAATAAAACTCTCTTTCACTGCAGATTGGAGCAATACTATTCATTTGCCCCCTTGAGGTTGCCGCCTTGTATCCTTCTGATATGTCTGTTCTGCCACCAGCGATCTTAAGACCATCCGTCCATTTCTAGGTGCCGACCTCTCCGATTATTTCAACTACGGGTTCAACGAAGACACATGGAAGGCTTACTGTGAAAAGCAGCGCCGGCTTCAGCTTGGTTTGGAGCCCTCCCCTCCCTGTCAGTACGGAAAATAAGATCACGGTAAGAAACATGAGTTGGATGTGCACGTCCTGGGAGGACCTGGCCCACCCTCCAACTGGACCAGGTCGGTTGGGTCAATAGAAAATAACTTATGTGCAAACCCTGTAATTCTGCATCCCTGGAGTCCTACCTGTGTGTGTGTGTGTGTGTGTGTGTGTGTGTGTGTGTGTGTGTGTGTTGCATCGTTACAGTCGTGACCGACTCTTCGTGACTCCATGTTCAAGGAGTTTTCTTGGCAGGAATACCAGAGTGGTTTTGCCAGTTCCTCCTCCAGGCGCCTACACCACCGGGTATTCCCTGTTGGCCTCCCATCCAAGTACTAACCATGGCCGACCCTGCTTAGCTTCCCAAATCAGGCGAGATCATACAGACCCTGAAATGTGGCTCACCTGGGACAAAGGTCTAAGCTGGAAGGATTCCCAGAATAAAAAAATATGGGGATTGTAGTCTGAAAAATCCCCAAAACCCCATGCTTAAGAAATACATACTAAATGTTGATTCATGAAGTTCCCTTTAATTCAGCGGCCCTTGCTATTGGGCGCTCACAACTGGATCCAGACCTTGGTGGCTTCTAAAGTGTGAAGTGTTCTACATCATGTTCACAAATGTTTCTGAACATTAATGCGCGTTAGGGCGTAACAGTACAGAAACGTGTGTTGTAAAAAAACTGAATGCACTTAAACAAGAGTGATGCGTATATCTTAGGACAGATTCATTCATACATTGATGGATGGATGGATGGATGGATGGATGGATGGATTCATTCATTCATTCATTCATTCATTCATTCATTCATTTGATTAGATTTCTGTTCCACCCATCTGGCCACACAGCCACTCTGTGTGTCAGTGTTGTCCGGATCAGGACTCTCTCTGCTTCTCCAAACTGACCACCGAGTGTAGCAAAGAGGGAAGAGGGCACTGTTTGCAGTCAACACCTTGGCAATTGTACACCCTAGTTGAGCACAGCAGGAGATCAAAAGAGCTGGGAGGAAATTTCACGTAAAAGGTGACTGTCCAGAGGAGGGTCAAGGTGCAAGGTGTTCCTGGTGCAAGGTAGATACCATGGGTTATCTTTTCTCAATTTTTATGTAGGTCCAGCAAGGAAGAACAGGAAACGCTGAAAAGGAGCCCGAGAACAATGTCATTAAAATGGATTTCAAGACAGATTTTGTGGCCCTGGTAGGCGGTCGGATAAAAGCCGGGCCTCCCCCAAACAGGTACAACAAAACACCAATTGAGCCTCTTGTGTTGAGTGTACATTTATGCCGAACCCATGTCAGCCCCTCTTGTCTTGGTTTGGCCCCGTCCCTTGTTTCTGAATCCTTTCTTTCTCTGGGCTTTCCTTATGCTGAGAATATTCTTGAGGGGGTGGGGGTGCAATATCTGCCTGGGATCTAGTGTAGCTCAGGGCGAGAGCACATGCTTTGTCCATAAAAGGTCCCAGGATCTGTCCTTGGCTTCTCTGAAAGGTCTCGCTTCAGCCTAAGAACCTGGGGGAGCTGCTGTTATCTGGAAATACCAAATTGTTGAGATGGAAACCATCATAGTTCGACCCCAGGTTGCATTTCCTTCTTTTTGTTTGTCTTCTTTGTTTTTCTTCCTCCTGAAGTCTGGGGTTGGCCATTCTGGGCTCAGGTACAGCTCAGTGGGTTGGAGCGCCTGGCTCTCCGAAGCGCCTGGCTCTCCTAGTCTTCTCCCCCCTTCTCCTCGTGGCATTGCTCTGGCATGGCACATATATCATGCACCCTGGGGATCCCATCTGGGCCTTCTCTTGGGAGGCGCACTGGTGATTTGAACTCCCGACCCCTGGCTCTGCAGGTAGGTGCTCCAACCCACTGGTGGTACCACCTCCCAACTACTAGAGTTAGTCCTTCGTTAGCATCACTACCTTCATTTAGTTATTTGAAACGTTGGCTCCCCCGGTCACTTACGTGCAGTCAGAATGAGCTACTCACTGTTTATAGGACCGCCACAACGTTGTGGGTCTCTGTTCCTCTTTCCAACCAGGAAACTGGGAGGAACAATCGACGTGATTGGTGGACAAGCCGGCACCATCAGGAGAGTTGAAGGAAGGCGGCGTGACAAGCATGCCTCGGAGGAGAATCCCATCCAGGTGACCATCCTCCACTCACGTATTCTGGTTTTTAGTCTGGGTAGAGCAGGATGCCTGGGCCAGCCTTTGGCCAACTTCTGTCCCAGCCAGCCTCCATTTGGACAAGGTCCATTTGCTCTTCGCTAGGCCATTCTAGAACATGGCAGGCAGCTGCCCACACCTCTGCAATATTCAAGGAATAGAATCCTGCTCGTCTGTTTTCCAGAGGAAAGCCAAGATTCTTAAGTCACTGAATATTACACCCAGCAACTATATTTCTCCACTTTTCAATGCATTCTTTAGATAATTACTGCATAATGCAATTTTATGTGTCACATGTGTCCATTGTGCACAGGGGGGTTATTCTGGCGGCTACTCTCTCTCTCTCTCTCTCTCTCTCTCTCTCTCTCTGTGTGTGTAAATGGTAAAAGAAAAAAAGTCACATGTATTAAGAGAACCAGCCACTAGGGGGTGCAATAGATTGGTCTCTCTGTCTCTCTCTCTTTGATTTGTATACCACCTGTCTAGCCTGGGGGCAGGTTCTATCTTGGCAGTGAATAACAATAAAATAAACAAAAACATAATGCCATCCAATAAAAACAAAGCAAAAGCAAAAGTGTTCTGCTTATATACCGCCCCATCCCACTTCAAGTAGTCTCTGGGAGGTTTACAGTTTTTAATTCCAGTATGCCCCCCCCAGCAAGCTGAGTACTCATTTTACCGACCTTGGAAGGATGGAAGGCTGAGTCAACCCTGAGCCGGCTACCTGGGATTGAACCCCAGGTCGTGAGCACAGTTTTAGCTGCAGTACAGGCATTGAACCACTGCACCATGGGGCTATAACATCAAAATAATCAAGCTTCTGGTAATACATGTGAAAAGTTTTTTTCTAGGTTTTCCCCCCCCCCGTAATATTTCTAATATTCCCAGGGTGTGGACAAGAGAATCCATCGATGCAGGGGTCCTTCTGTGTGGTTTGAGTCAAATGTAAGCCACCTAGACTCCAGGATCTGCACTAATGGGGTTGCAAACAAGTGTAATAAGTAGTATAAATAATGGTGTTTTCTATGTTTTGTTTTTAATTAAGGTTCTCGGTGAGCATGGGAGCAAGTCACAACCTTCTCAACCAGGCCAGCAGCCACCACAACCCCAACAACAGCCACCTCAGCAACAGTCGTTTGCACCCCCAACGGGTCCACCCCCTCCAACCATCGGCGGCCCACCTCCACCTCACTTTCTCCCTCCTCCGCCGCCACCAGTCACGTCCGTCCCTCCACCTCTCCATACGCCGGGTCAGTACTACTTATTGATAATTCCCCGGGCGTAGCCTGCAACTGGGACCCCTACAGTAGAAATGGCCATCCCTCGTTTTGAACAATCTGGCCTTTTATGAAGTACAGAAGTATTGTATCCCCATCCTAACCAGTCTCCTGGTTTTCAACAGGTTTGCCACCCCCGGGTCCCCTTCCAGGTACGTACGTCATGAATAAAGAGATCAAATGTCTGCAAATGGTCAGTTTTGTTCCTAACCCGTTGGTTTACTTTGTTGCATGCTCCACTAAGCACACACAGTTTTAATCTGCTGCAAAATAACATGTTTGATGTTTTAGCAGTGTATACTTCCCCAAAAGTTGAAAGGAGCACAGCTTATACAAACAGGCTGGGTCACGGGCATTCAATGCAATGACTTGAAATGCTGCTTTAAACTTGGTGTAGAAAGTAATTCAGGAGCTCCGAAGGGTGATGCATCTGCAAGCCATGTTTCCTTTCCTTCTGTGTGTCCCATGGGAATGTTCAAACAGCCCCTGTTTTGACTCCTAGTCCTTTGAGCCCATTCAGGAGGACACAAGTAGAGGCACCTCTTCACAAAGGTCTGAGGGACTTCTGGGTCAGGAGGAAGCTGGGGGCTGGGTTAAAGGGCCATTCTCTGCATCCTTCCCCTCTTAAACCACCCCATCCTTTCAGGGTATTGTGGCTGAAGAGAACCACAGTAGCCTATCGGGAGCTGTCCAGGGTCCTGATTCTTGCTCTTCTGAATTATCTAAGCCAGTACTAAGGTGTCTGGGCGGCTCAGTGGTTTAGGTCTCTGGAGACCTAGTATGGGAGATCGATTCCTCATTCAACCTCCTGGAATTGATGACCTATAGCAGTGTTTTTTTAATTGAATAATTTTATTGGGTTTTTGAGGAGGGAACAAATGTAAATTTTTAAGAAAAACTGTACCCCCTTTTTCCCATACCTATAGCAGTGTTGGCGAACCTATGGCACGGGTGCCAAAGGTGGCACTCGGAGCCCTTTCTGTGGGCACCCAACATCACTACCTATATTCAGGTTAAAGTGTTGTATTGGCACTTTGTGAAAAATGACTGGGTTTTGAATTGCAGTTTGGGCCCTCGGTCTCTAAACGGTTCTCTATCACTGTCCTGTAGGATCCCTTCCAGATCTATGATTATTATTAATAATTCCTGGGTGGCTCAGTGGTTGAGGTACCTGGCTGTGGAGACAGAGGTCAGGAGTTGGTTTCTCCCACTGTGCCTCCAACACCAGCTGCTCAGACAGGAGACCCCCAGAAAAAGGGAATGGGAAACCCCATCTGACTAGAAAGACCCTTGGAAGGAAGTTGTGAATTGAATGACGGTGATGGTGATGACAAGACCATTGCTGAACTGGATGGCTTTGGACTTTTATCACTTGCTGGGACCTGACTTGAATCAGACACGATCTGTCTGATCAGGGCCAGAGAGAAGTCTTAACTTTCTTGACTCAGTCTGATTTTACATTGTGTTACATCTGCCTGATGTAGGTTTCTTTCCCCTTCACGGGCTTAATGGGCCAGCCTTCAGGGTGCAGCCCCATGCTGGATCTCCTCCTCCATAATAATAATATGGAGAGAAACAGGCACAGAGGGGTTGGCTCAGGTGCTCCTAATCATGTTGACTCAGCACTCATCCTGACTCCTCTTTCACCCCCCTTTGCTCCCATAAAAACAATGGGGCTAAAGAGGAGTAATTTCCCTACTCATGGAGGGTGTGCAAGATGACCAAACATCGGTCCCATCTTTTCCTTATAATCTCACTTCTTAAGGGCAGAAGAATCTCTTCTTTCGGCTCATGGCTTCTCGCACAATGGAAGCAGCAGTGGTGCATGTCGGAAGGGACCCTACAGACCACCTTGCCCAGGCCTTGTCTAGAAGGCCCAGTGGGGGAATCAAACTCCCCTCCTCTGGCTCTGCAGCGAGGTGCCTCAAACCACTGAGCTATCCAGCCGTCCATAAGCATCTTAGAACTGCAGAGGTTCTAAGCCCAGGTCCTGTCAAGGAAGGAATCGAACTGAGCTATCTGGAGGGGGGGGTTGGCTGTATGGCATGGCCCCAATCCCCACAACTTGTCATTCTACCCTCGCCTCTTGAGAGAAAGCCAGGAGGGGCCTAAGCGTCACTTGAGTCTCCCATCTTTCCAAATCTTTCTTTTGCTTCTAGGGCTGTTTCCTCCACCTCTGGCTCCACCACCAGCTCTTCTGATTCCAACCCTTGACGGGTAAGTGAGAACAACCGCCGCAAAAAAAAAAAAGCCTTCCTGGGAGGCTCCATTGTCTTGGATCCCTACAAAACCAGGCCAGCCACTGGCCAAGGGTGGCCCACAAGCTTTCCGAGGGGATAGAGCCAAATGTTTGCCTTGCTGAGCGTGAGTCATCTAAGCACACGTAGGCCTTCACTAGCCCTTCCTTGGCAGACAGCCGCTTAAGCGATCAGTATGCTTTTTTGTTGTTCAGGTTAAGATATTTTCTGTTTAAAAACATTAAAAGGGCCCTTAATCTTATGTTTAGTCTTGAGGCATGGTTGTTGCTTTTTTAAAAATACAGTGTTTGAAAACGGTTGTATAGCTTTAGTTGCCGTGAACCTCACTGGGGAGTGATATAAATGCATAAATAAATGAAATATCCATAGCCGAGAGGTGGCACAGGGGTGGGAATCCCAGCTGATGGACTTCCACTTGGTGTTCCCTCTCAGGACTCGCTGTAATCGAGTACCAGTGATATCTCGTTCTAAAGAGATATCTTTAGAACGAGGTAAGAGCCTCGTGGTGCAGTGTTAAATGCCAGTACTGCAGGTAAAATGGTGCTCACGACCTGGGGTTCAATTCCAGGTAGCAGGCTCATGGTTGACTCAGCCTTCCATCCTTCCGAGGTGGGTAAAATGAGTCCCCAGCTTGCCAGGGGGTGTGTGGGGGGGTAATGTGTAGCCTGCATACTGTAATTAAAACTGTAAACTGCCCAGAGGCTACTTGAAGTGGTATGGGGCAGTCTATAAGCAGAACACTTTTGCTTTAAAGCCAGTGCTATTGATGCTATTGTTGCCAGTGGCGTGAGTCCTAGCAGAGGCATCTGAGAGCTTTAAAACAAGGAAGGTGCCGGATGAGAAATGTCCTTGCAAACTGTCTGTGGGGGTGGGGGTGGGGGGACTCAGGAAGGCTGGATTCAGCCACAGAAGGAAATTTTTTCCACCCAGGTGCAGGTGAGCCAATACTATGCTCCGTAGAGTCGCTGAGTGGCACTCTTTATATGACATGTCATGGGCGTAAAATAAAGATAGGTCATGTGCAGTTCTACTAGTTATTGTTAGATGGCACCACCTACCAGTGATGGAGGCTTCTACCCAATGGTGCTTGGCCAGTTACTGGCTCCTACATACAAGCCCTGATGGGGAGCCGTGTTATCTCCGGGTTTAAAAGGCGGGTCCTTAAAGTGCCAAAGGCAGAGGAGTGACAGCAGGAGACAGGGATCTCATTCTGTTTGCTTCCAGAGGCATCTGGTGTGGCCGCAATGAGATACAGGAAGCTGGACTGGAAGGGGCCCTTGGCCTGATCCAGCAGGCCTCTGTTTATGCTCATGTTCTCAGCCTTGTTTCCAATTATTTTATAACGTGGCAATGACTTTTCAGTGATAAAGGTAGGAATTACAGCTCGGGGCTGGACAACACGCTTCCCGTGGAGAAGGCCCTGTGTTCGTCTCCAGGGAGGAATGGAAAAAGTCCTTGCTGAACTCCTGAAAGGTGCCTGGTGGTCAGTTAATGGGCCAGGCTGGAAGGAACTAGATCAGGGGTTCCCAAACGTGGATGCCACTCCCAGCAACCTTCACCACCAGCTGGGCTGGACAGGGGTTTTGGGAGTAGTGTTCCAAAAACACCTGGGGTTGTTGTTTTATTTGAGTCCATGTTGCTAACAGTTCTTGTGTTTTCTCTCTCTCCCCCTCCCTCCTCAAAGCCAGCCTGCCAGCTACAACAACAGACAACCGCCTCCGTTCGGTTACAACTCGACAGGTGAGACCTTCAGAGGCTTGGCTGCCGCAGGGCGGAACGGATTGCTATGTAGCATGGTCCTTGTGGTGCCCGTGGATTGGCCGGTTCACTCCCTGGCGGGCAGCCCTGGATTGTTTCTGTGACGGTCTCCATGGGGTCTCTCTCTGCTCTTGGACCAGACCCAGCTCAGCCATGCGCTCTGCCAGGTCCCGGGTGTAGAAAGCAGAGCGTCAGGGAAGGGATGCCCGGTCAGGGCTGGCCATCTTTGCATTTCCAAGAGCTGATTCTTGGTAGTTGTGTGGCTTCCTGCCTTGTAACACTTGGCTCTGTCACTCTGGAAGAGATTGATGCCAAGCTTGTTGGGAGTGCATTGCTGCCATCTCTTTCCTCTCATCCCCTCTCCATCCCCTTTTCCTGTAGCAATCACCTCTCGATCCCTGTGGTCTCCTCCGATTCACCTGCACCGACGTACACCTTTCCACACATCTTCCCACACCTTCCCACATGCTGCCTCTCCTTCACTGCTTCAGGGGAGGCCTCCGTGTCTGTCTTCCAGTCGGTCACCGTTGCCCCTGCTTGCATTGACAAGTCCACTGTGGCTCCCCGGTCTCTCTGACCTCTTCATCCAATGCTTTTCAACATGCAGAAGCCCCTCGCCTCCGTTTACCCTAACACCCTGTTTTCCTTTACCGAGGAGGAACCAGGTGGCAAAAAGCTGATTCTCAATCTGCCCGTCAGATGGCAAGTGCCGCAAATAGTACAAATTTTACTTCACTTATCTCAGAATAATTCACTCACCTCTGGCCCCACCCTCAGCTTCTCTACATCCAGTTCCAGAGCGTGTGCAAAGAACCGAAGACATTGCAAACCCTGAAATGTGAAAATGTTTTTCACTCTGCCGTTCTTGGTTCTTTTAACTCTTGATGCCCGCAGGGGAGTTCTCTGCTGGTGTTGTTTTGGCGTTTCTGTTGAATCGGTCTCTTCTTTTATGCTTAAGTGCAGTCCTTGAGTCGACCAAGGAGGAAGTGCCGGGCTAAACCAAACTGTTCATCTTGTCTAGAGTAGGTTCACTGAATCGAGGGGACTTAGGTAAGCGTTGACTTTCCAAAGTCCTGTTGATCCAGTAAAGGCGACTTTTGAGTTGGGTCTCACAGATTTAGGCCATGACCTCTGTGCGAACGAGCAGGCAGCAAACAGACTTGCAGTAAGAGGAGATATTCTCCCAGGAATGAGATGATATATGCCCATTTTAGCCAAAGAAGGCGTAGATAAGGAGGTGGGGAGTAACGTTGTCAGCCCTGGCCTGTCATACGTATTCTTGGGAAATACCTGCTTTGGTCAGAAGTGTTTTGCATTGGTCATGTTTGGGGATGGCCAGAGAGCCTTGCAGTGGTAGGACATGGGGCTCCAGGGGAATTCTAGAATCTTCTGGGTATTGGAAGGGAGATCAAATGGAAGCTCACTGGAAGCTCTTGAAGGGGGGGGGGCGTGGGGTTTCTGCAACCCAATTCTTCCCAGCAAGGATATGCGGTAGATCTCCCAGAGCAATTCAAAAGGACAACTATATTTGCAAAAAAGCATCCCTGCTCCAATCTGGAAGAGCTTGAGCCTCCTGGTAGAGGCAACCTAGGAGTCCAGCTGGTGGAGTCTGAGCAGGCATGTGGTAGGACTCCTTTGCTCACAATGTCATGGGGATGTGCAAGATCCAGAACATCTGGTAGAACTGGAGATGCTGATCTCTTGAGACATCCTACTTGTGCAGTGGTTCAATATTGCTAGGAGAAAACTTTAAACAGACAGTGACCAATCCATGATAAAAGGAAGGAATCCTACTCCTTAATCCCACCAGAAGCCCTAGTTCACCCCAAACCTGGACTGGAACAGAACGCGTGGTCTTGGTTAATGATGGAAACTCTTGTGGTTGTTCCAGCTTTAATGAGCCATGCGGTATAAGCTGTTGCCAGCACAGAAATGGGAAGTTGTTCACAGACAATCTTACCCACCTGGACAGAATGCTGTGTCTGAGCCCAACTCCGTCAGCTCTGGCGTCGGCATGCAAAGTTCGGGTTTTAACGATGGCTTTGTAGGCATTAGATCAGTGGTACCTACTTAAAGGAAGCCAGATAAAGAGGGCAGAAGCCATCTGTGGACACTCTTTGTTAATGGGGTATTTCAAAGAGGCATTTTTTGGGATGCTCAGCATTCCCTGTCCATGCTTACTCCGATATGGTCCAGTCCTCGTTTCTTGTGATTAGGTTTTTAGCTGGAGTAAGGAGGGCGGGCGTTCGCCTGGAAGGAGTGGATTTCCCCTCCTCTTCTTGTTTCACAATCAAAACCTTCGTCTCACTGTTCTCCGTGCAACACGGGTTGCTGCCGTGAAGGAGAGCTTTTGTGTGGCTGTGGATTATGATTTCATTATACTGTTATCGCTACCATCATCCCGATCAGTTGCTCATTCGGCTTTGCAGGCTCGCTCTCTGTTGCCCAAGGGATTACCAAAGTGGTGTGTTATTGTTATTCCCTGCGAGGTGATTGCTCAGAAACCCTTGACGGGTGGCTAGGGCGGCTCACCAAGTCTGCCCACGCGTTCCATTCCAGGATCGAGCGATGACTCAGGATGAAAGAGGGTCATCCTGCCAGCCCTTCCAAAAAGTGTGCCTAATTATTCCTCTTGCATCAGCTGCTCATTTGGCTTTTTTTGTGCCTTGCCATTTGAGACGGTGTATGCAGTCTGGTTCTGCCGAGCGGGACAAGGACATGTCCAGGAAATAAATAACACATTCGTAGCTGCATAGGTGTCCTATGTAACTGAGGGGTGGTTATGTGCCGTCACATCGCCTCGGATTCATGGCAGCCCGGTGACTGAGCGTGCACCAAAAAGGGCCGGCTCAGCTCTTGCAGACTCAAGGGCTGAGTCCGTTCATCTTCTGCATGTGGTCTCCACCCCCCCCCTTTTTTTTTAAACTGCTGCCTCCCACCTTTCTCACCATGACGGTCTTTCCCAGAGAGCCCTGCCTTCTCATGATGTACCCCAGGCATGTCCAAACTTCACCCCTCCTGATGTTTTGGACCACAACTCCCAGAATTCTAAGGTTAGATGGCCAGTGACAAAGGACTGTGGGAGTTGTGGTCCAAAACATCTGGAGGGCCGAAGTTTGGACCTAACTGGTGTACCCCAAGCAGAGCAGCCTCAGGGTCCACAGCTGGACCTCCAGGGATAGCTCAGGCGTGGTTTGATCTAGCACCTCCTTGACGACTGTGTGGATTGGAGGGTTCCGTGTTTCACAGGGTTGTCATCTGCGTGGCACCGAAACACGAGCCTGTGTGCTCCCTCGGTGCTCCTGCAAGTGTCCGCCTCGAGTGAGTGAAAAAGCTCTGTCCCTCCTCCTCCCCCACCCCCACTACAGATTCAGGTTTCATCAGCTACCCTCCCATTTCGACTTCCCACACGCCCTGGGTGACGACAGTGGACAAGAACGCCAGCGCTTCCGAGAGTGGCCACTGGGAATACTCGGGTTCCAGGAGGGACAGGGAAAGAGAGCGTGACCGGACACCCACCACCAGTGAATACAACAAGTGAGTACCGGCAGGGGTGCTTTATCTGGATGGCAGTGGCCGTGCGGCGATCTGGGTTGTGTGATGCTTAGGAACTGCACTATCCGTTTTCTTCCAGTGTCCTCAGATTTTCTACAGAGCAGAGCCTTGTGTCTCCAGGACAGGCTTCCTGAATTATTTAAACCCCCCCACCCAAGTTTTCCTAGACCAGTGCTGGCGAACATTTGGCCCTCCAAATGTTTTGGACCACAACTCCCAGAATTCCAAGCCTGTATTGCCTATGGCAAAGAACTGTGTGAGTTCTGGTCCGAAACATCTGAAGTGCCAAAGGTTCACCACTGTCCTAGACCAGGAGCCTTCAATGATAGAGGCCATTCCTCTTTTTTTGGAAAGTCCCTCCATGGTGAAAAAAGGATGGAGAATGGCCTACACGAGGGTCTAGATCAAGCATGTCTAAACTCCGGCCCTTCTGGTGTTTTGGAACACATATCCCAGAATTCCAACCCTGTATTTCCAATAGCAAATGACTGTGGGAATTGTGGTCCAAAACATCTGGAGGGCTGAAGTTTGGACATGTCTCGTCTAGATGAGCACAAGATGTCTGTGCCCGAAGAAGACCAAACGTAATCCGTTGTCCTCCTCTCTTCCAAGTTCTCGTCTCACTGTGCTCCGTTCCCCTCCTTTCCCCAGTGAGGACGACCGGTACCATTATTACAGCCGGGAACGCAGTTACGACTTTGAGCGGGACTATGGCCGGAGTCGAGACCGCAGCCGCGAGCGAGAGGATCGTCATCGGGAGCGGCGGCACCGAGAGAAAGAGGAGGGCAGCAAACACAAATCGTCCCGGCGGTAAGCCTCCCTTCTAGCCAACATCAGGCCAGGGACCTCAGAACCTGGATCCCAATCCCTTAGGAAGGCGGTCTGAGGGAGAGCTTGACGTGATGATCCCGGAGGGGGGGGGTCCCTTCCAGATCTGTGTCGCTAAGATTATTATTACAGGGCCCTTCCTTGTATCAGGCACCATTGGCAGCCTTAAGATCCACCATCCCGCTTAGCTTTCATTTTACAGAGGTTAGGAAGGCAGGACTGCAGTTTTTACATCGGCTGCAGCCAGCCTGGGCATATCCTTCTGGTGCAGGAAGAGGGATGCAGGTTTGGTGGAGGGAGCCCTCTGTTCCATGCTCCAGGCAATAATAATAATAATAATAATAATAATAATAATAATAATAATAATAATAATAATAATAATAATAATAATAATAATAATAATGATTGATGATGATGATGATGATGATGATGATGATGATATTTGACTTGGCATTCTTGGGAACACATGGGACAGCCCGGCGTTCTTAGGCCATTTGTTCTGCGCAATCTCAACGGTGTACAGTTTTATCGCGGAAGAAATGGGAAATGTTTCAGGCTGGTGTTCTGCCCAGTTCATATGTACTCTTGGGAGTATCGTACCACCCTGAACGCATATGATCTTGTCCGATTTCACCAACTACGAAGGATGAGGCTTGTTTAATATTTGGATGAGAGGGAATTCCAGAACTTTCCAGAAAGGGACGGTAAATAGCCATGCCTGAGACCCTGGAGAATTTCTGCTGGTCAGATGTGACATTGGTGAGCCAGAGGGAACCATGCCTTAGACGGTGCCCTGTGGTTGCAAAGTCGAGAAATTGTTCCTAATTTGTTCTGGATGATTTACTACTTGTGTTCTGCTTCACTACTTGCATTCTACTTTACTACTTGTGTTCTACTTTATTACTTTACTTGTTTACTGCTTTACTAGTTGGGATTTACTACTTGTGTTCTGCCATGCAGAACCTGTGTTCTGCTCTAAACTACGGTCTCCCCTTAAGTGTGGAACGGGCCAACATAGAGAGGGGTTGGGGAAGCTGCGTTCGTGTTGCGGCTTCCAGTGACACAGGGACCACCCAGGTTTCCCTTGAATTCCTCTGCTCCATCTCACGGCTCTTCTTCGTGTCCGCTTCCAGTAAACAGCACGAGAATGAGGAAGGCGAAACCCACCGGCGCCACAAGCAGAAAAAGAACAAACGCAGCAAAGAGGAGAAGGAGGCGAGCGAGAGCTCCGCGCCCGAGGGGAACGGCCCGGGTTCCAAGGAGTAGCCCACCTCCGACGCCAGCCCGCAAAGATACTGTGGGAAATCGGCTCCAGAAACAACAGCCCAAGCAGTATTTTCCAGCCAGGCTGTCCATCTCCTGGGACTTGAGAGTTTTGGAAGACGTGGATGAGAGCAAGGAGGGTGGCCCGTGGGCGGAAGAGGTCAGGCCTGATGTGCACGTCGACATTCCGGAGTGAACCGTCCAGCATCCGCCACAAACAAGGCGGCGAACATATTCCATGACGTAGGTGAGCTCCGCCATGTCTCATCGTCTGGCTTCTGATGGGAGGCAGCAGCCGCGGGAACGAGCATGTTCGGCGTGAAGGACAATAATGGCGCCACAAAATTGCTCGGTCAGAGGAGTGGAGTGTTAGGTCCCCCTGGCAGCCAGCTCTGCCTGGCTTCTATAAGCCAGTCGTCCCCCCCCTCCCCCCCGATCCAACCACCCCACCATCCACCCCTGCCCCGTTCTTGTAGCTATGAAAATCTCATGACTCTCAAGAAAACCTTGCAAGACACAAACTCAAAAGGGAACCGCCCAATTGCCAGGCCAACCTGGGCGCCCGACACCAGAGACTGGCAAGGTTACTGCGAGAGGTGCATTTGTACCCCGGCCACCCATGGCCTTCAAAAGCTGAGTGAGTTTTATTTTGGCTTCACGGTGACCTCAGCAGGACTCCTGAAGCACATAACTCTCTGTTCACAAGTCGACGACGTACCTGTTGCGATCAGGAGATGCCTCGTTTAATTGGAGGGTAAGTTTTGGGCAGTTAAGTCACTGGCTCACTTTTCATAGTGCTTAAGAACACGACACGTAGCTGTATTCTTTGACCTTTTCTTTCGTTTCTTATCGTTCCCTTCAAAAAGGCGGGAAACAAGAACAACTCACTGTCCAACTCTAATCACACTTCTTTGTGCATCTCCCTACTTTTTAAATTATCTTCCACCTATGAAAAATATTTAAAAACACTTCAAGTTGTTTGAACTTTTTTATTATTATTAATATTATTATTGTAGCCATGTAAGTCTGAATGTTTGTATGAACCATGGGACCTTGAGTTGGTCTATCACTGTATTTTGGTTTGTATGCTATTGAGTGGGATCAGTAACTGGAGGAAAAAAACACGTGCAAAATAAAGCAATTTTTTTGTTTTGTTTTTGCAAAATATGTCCGACTTGCCTTCCCTTCTGGAAGATTACAGATACTTGACACCAGGTGTCAAGTTTAATCTTGGCCAGGTAACACGAAGCATTGGGCTAGTTCAATGCTTTTAAAATTAGGAACGGTTTCAAAGCTTAGAATGAATTCTTGGTGAAATCTTGCTGTGTCTTTTCCACCTCCTGATTCAAGACAGGTGGAAAACGGGCAACTTCAGAAACCCAACGGAGCACCTTGAAGACCAGGGCAAGCGAGTCAGAAGGGCGCTATGCCAGAACAGCCACGTGTGGTCACAACAAAAGACCCAAACACTTTCGTTAACTTCAGAATATTTTATAAATTGCATCAAAACAAGGACAAATCTAGGAAGAGGTTTCCAAAATTTTTCTTTGGTGCAATGCTGCAGAGTAGTGAGACTTCCGGGTGATTGTCAAAGGCACCTTGAAATAAGACGACACTGTGAAATATTGCTGTTTGAGCAGCGGTTCACCCCCTTCATTGGTTTAAAAAACAAAAAACAGGTCCTCCATTCCCCTCTTTAAAATCATTGCAAGGGACCGAAATTGCAGAGGCCACAGGGCTCAGGACAGGAGCTACTACCGACCATCCGTCTCTGTGCGCCGGACGTAGGAAAAGGTGGATGCCCTTTGAAACTGCATTTGTACGTGAGCATTTCTCCCCAGTATGTACAAGACTGTGTCTTCTCTCCACTTCCACAAGACAGCTGCAGGGCTATCCCCTTCATAGGCCATTGCCACTCTTGTCTCACCAGTTCAAAAATGGTCACCCACTGTGGTGCTAGCAGCAGCTGGCCAGACGAAAATCAGGGGACATAAGGACATTGCCGTTTTTTAAAATTTAAATTTATTAATCAGCCCCCTAGTCCTCCTTGTCACTTTCCCCGGCTTTTGATAGCTTGTGCCACATACAAACCAACCACGGCTTGGCCATTTGCAAACAAGTTATTCGGCTTTCAAAACTTAATGGCCAGAACAAGGGCGGGGGAGGGCGGGAAGCCAGCAGCTGGTGGGTCTGAGAGTGTTTAGCCAAGACATTCTGAAAGCCCAGGTGGGTGGACACACCAGCATGCAGAAATGCTGAGGTAAGAGAGACATGCCTTGCAACGCAAGCAGTGTGTGTGTGTGGGGGGGGTGTCGATTTTGGTTTGTTTCTCAGCTCAGCGACTTTTAAACTGAATAGAAGATGTCCAGGCACTTGAAAGCAGTCTGCAAATGCATGCCACCAAAAATGTATTTTTTTGCAGGGGGGGAAAAGGAGGTAGGCACAGCATGGCAGAAGTTCTCTTCCCGCTAAAACAAACCGGTTATCTTTGCATCCACAGCCATACAGAAACCAGCTTAGGGCAAAGTACGAAAAACATTTGGTAGACTGGAACGATTGAAGAAGAGGCCCCTGAGTTTACACACACACGCACGCACGCACGCACGCACGCACAGAGGATGATTTCCCATTCCATAACTGATTCAAGGCAACAGTGCAGTAATGGGACAACTCAGTACAATCAAGCTGATTACGATCAAAGCCCATCCTGGAGTTACGATTGTTTACTGAAGAATTTGACTTGACTAAAGTTAAAAAGGCACATCCAAATTAAAGTCCTTTCAACACATGCTTAAAGTTCACAGAGAGAGAGAGAGAGAGAGAGAGAGATGATGATGATGATGATGATGATGATGATTTCCCATTGCATAACTGATTCAAGGCAGCAGGCTGTGGCGTGGGGGTCAATTCCTTTGCTTGGTGGCTTCAAAACGAGTTGAACGAAGACTGCCCACCCTGAACAGCTGTTTCATCTTCTTCTGCTCTAACTTTTTTCAGCAACCACTTAAAAGTACGCAAAGCATACCTAGTCTGGGTTTCCCGACGCAGCTGAGAGCCCACATCTTCATGCCAATGATATGTCATATCGAGTAGTTTTCAAAAAGCTATTTCCCTCCAGAGGATTCTGTCACCTGACAGGAAAGCGACACAACTGCTTCCCACTCTTGGCCAGTCACGCTGCAATGTGACACATCTGGCTGGGTTTTACAAGGAGTTGGCACAAGTCACCTCTCCTTTGGTCCTGAGACTGTGGCCTCTAGGTCCTGCTAGAATCTCCCTTAGAGTCTTGACAGGCAGCCTCTGCTGTAGCGACTAGAGATGGGCACGAATCAAAACAATGACGTTTCGTTTGTCATTTGGAGGGTCCGTTTCGGTTCGTTTCTGTTTTTTCGCGAATTTTTGCAAAAAATTCGTTTTTGTTTTTGTTTGTTTTGTTACCATTTCCTTACCATTTATTTCAATTTTTTGTGATTTTTTTAAGCATTTAAAGCAGTTCATTGTATTGCAGTAACGAAAACGAAACGCACGACAAAATTTCCGGTGTTTCTGTTGGTTTCGTTTCATTTTGGAGACAAAATTCGTTTGTCGTTTCGTTGCGTAACGAAATGAAAAAACGGAAACGGAAACGAAAAATTGTTCGTTTCGTGCCCATCTCTAGTAGCGACGCGACCTTCCACGCTTGGTACTCATTCACAACAGCCAACATGGTCCAGTCTTAAAACAGGCAGACAGGAGGGGTTCTGAAAGACGAGCTTTACTTTGCCCACTGAAAAACGAAGTAGCCACACTTGATGCTTGCCCTTCTTCATCCCCACCTACCACGAGAAGGGCTGGAAGCTGCCGGAAGGCCACTGGCTGTCGACACTTTTGAAGGCAACACCTAGGCTAAATACTAACCAACATCAAGGTGCCTAGCTGCACAGGTGCTGTTTGCAACCACGTATCCAAGCAGGATCCAAAGAGGAATCCGGCAGGTGGCGGTTGAGAGCTCACACATAGAAGGACGTGTGGAAGAAACAAAGAATGATAAAATGACCAAACTCAAGATGCCCACAGAGGATGGATTTCACCTGCCAAAGAGTGCAAATCTAGCCCCATCAGAAAGTTACATTTGCGCTTGGCCTACGAATGCCGGCAAAAGCCTTGGGAGAAGGTGGCTGAGTCCAGATCATTCAATCCCTGGTTGGTTCATCGCTCCAAGCTTCCTCACTTGGCACTAAAGGAATTCCCAAACGGAGCATGGCGTCAACCGTTGGCACCTTACACGAGGCTCCCGGGCCAGGAGACCACCGTCAGGGTGACTCGGTTCCGTTGTTCCTTCAGCATGGGGATCAGCTCTCCGTTGCTCATGCCGACCGCGGAGACTCCGTTCACAGCCACAATCTCGTCCCCACACCTAGTGAAGGAAGGAGAAAGGCCAACGTCAGGGTCAATTCCATGTCTTTTCAGGCCACGGGGGCTCTGTGTGTGTGCCACACCAGTGAGGGTGCTTAGCCAAAAGGGAAGTGCACTGTAGGTGGAATAAGCTACCCATGGCCAAAGGTGGAGACCGATCAGCAAGTCTTGAGCAATAAATAACTGCAGGTGCCTGGGAGCTGAAGGTCTCCAACCCGCAGGGGTAGCTGGCCACTGCAACTCGGAAGGCACCCCTGCTCCATGCTGGTCTCCTTCCAAGTAGCCTCCAATTGCGGGCAAGAAGTTTCGTCTCTTCTGAGAAGAGATGTCCCACCCAATCCAAAGGCAAAATGGAGGAGTCTTCTACCAATGTGGGGGGGGGGAGGGGTGACACAGCCACAGGCACAAGTTGGAACATGTTCTCTGACCACCCTGTTTTCCTTCAGAGACCTTGTGCCGACTGAGAGCCAAAAAAAAGGGGGGGGATTTCAAACAAGTTCAGCCATTGCAACTCAGAAGGTGCTGAGACTTCAAACGTAACACCAGCAAATTACAAGAGGGGAACGCAAAGCCAACAGCCAGAGGGGCACTGGCGACCTCAGACGCGTATACCTCAGTCAATCTGTGTGGAGGCTTCAAAAGGACCAGTGTTACCTGCCCAGGAACGAGGGATGAAAGATTTCCTGATCTGGCCCCATACCCAGGACCAGCTCTCATTTCAGGCCAAGAATTCCCTCCCGTTCAAACCCAGCATCTTGGATTTAACAAGTGCAGCAGCACGACATTGCCTTGAAGGCAACTGCAGACTCAGGCCGTGGCTGAAGTTACGCGCCTGCCTGCCTAAACACGGACAGCTCGTCAAACCATCCAATTCTAACGAACAAAAGAGCATTCTCCCAGGAAATGGGGCCCTGGGGTTAGACCCAGAGACAGCAGACCTTCTAGCAAACAGTTCTTAACAAATCCCGTTCTTTAAATAGGTCTACTGCGCTTGAGATCTAGAGCTGGATTTAGCCCATTCTGCAGGATGCGACCGAAGCAACCCCCCTATGCACCGCAACACTAGACAACCCAGATGTTCTTGGACTGCAGCTCCCAGAAGCCTTCGCCACCCGCTGGGCTGCCCGGGCTTTCTGGGAGTTGAAGTCCAAGAATCCTTGGTTTCCCCAACCATGGCGCTCGAGTCCAGCAGCACGAACGGTTGACATTTTTGCCACCCCCACGAGGCAGCAACCCGGATCTCTCTCTGCACAAGCATCACGCTGGTTATCAGTAACAGCAAATTCCACCTGTGTTCTGTCGACACCTGTGCAAGCCAAGGGACCCTACTAAGCCAATGGGGAATCTGCCCCCTGCCAGTGTCTGAACAGGATTGTGGCCATTTTCAGGGCTTCCACCAGGAAAGCCAAGGTAACAGACACCCAGTGGGCGGGTACATACTTGAGCCTCCCATCCCGGAAGGCAGGTGTCCCAGGTACAATGGTCTTAATGAAGAAGGGCTGGCTCCCTTTGCTTTCTTCAAATCCGCCCACGATGCTGAACCCCCAGCTCTCGGCGTTGCTTTTATACAAGATGATATCTTGGCAGCAGTGGAGGTGGCTGAAAGAGAGAAACATTAGGTCGGAGCGCGTCTCCTGCCTTCCATTTCGAACTGCCCGTGGCGAGTCCAAACTGCTCCTGGCAGAGGCTGGTCTATGACTCGATGGACCCTTCCGTCTCTCAAAACTGGGAAGGACAGAAGTTCTCTTGTTCTGAAACTGGTATATTTTTCTCGGTCATGCTTGTCAGCAAAGCTCTCTGCCTCTCTCTTCGTCTCTTCAACCTGCCACAAGGGCAGCAAGTGAGAGGAACTGTTGAGGAGGAAGGCCGAGTGATGATTTGGGTGTGCCAGGCACAAGGCCCTTTGCACCCATCTGAACCACACTTTGCTTCATAAGCACGACTGCCGCTCGAAGCAAAACAGACATTTCAAGTAATGCTGGTGATTCAAAAGGGGGGGGGGGTGATGCCATTACCGGAAAATGTGCGGTTTTAATAACCAGCGTGCAGAATTACCTGGGCAGACCCAGCCACATGACCCACAGAGGCGCCCAGCTGAACCGATTTTCCCTTGCATCGGGGGCCTCCATATATTCCGTTGTCTTCTCAGGAACCACGATTTCAAGGGCTTTCAGCACAACCACAGGCAAGGCCGCGTTCGACTTCAAGGCGGAGACGGCTTTGTTGTAGCTCAAACAAGTCAAATCTACATTATTTATGCTCAGAAGGATGTCTCCTGTTGCAGGAATAAAAAGGGGGACAGATTGTAATTATCCTTCCACTGTCCTGCGTAACTCTCTGGATAATTTTCAACTTTGCACACGCATTAATTACACAGTGTTCTGTTTTCTCAGTAACAGCTCATATGCTAATTTAAAAGAAAGAAATGAAAGACATTCTAAAGGCATCTTACCTTTCTTAATCCTACCATCCCTGAAAAGGCACCCAACAGGTTGTACACTGGTTACATACAGAGGGAGTTTATTTTTAACATCCCTTCCGCCTCCTATGGTTATTCCTAGAGATTCTTTTGGCTCTTTTTTAAGGGTGACAACCTTCTCCTGGCTGAGGTATCCTTGAGGGAGTGCCTAAAACAGGATGTGAAGGAGAGAGAGAGAGAGAGAGAGAGAGAGAGAGAGAGAGAGAGAGTGTTAACATCCTGTATATCAATCCTGTGTCTGCAGCTCTTAACAAAGCCAAGCATCTACTGCTCTTCATGTGGTACATGTTACACCATCATCACCACCACCCCCAGTCTGGTTACAACAACTAAAACCAACCAGTGTGGAAAACATTCCGAAACTTCCAACCAGTTAACAAAGTTAGAAGATACTTCCCATCGGAAATCCTCAAAGCTCCAAGAAACCTACTGTGGGGGAGATTAAAGGGGAATATTTCAAATGGAACACACAGAGAGGAGGTGCTGCTATTATCCAGGAAGTGCCACGTTTGAATATTCATATATAGGTTTGTTCCCAGAGCCTCACTATCAGCCAGTACAGCTCTTTTAGATGAAAAGAACAGGTAAGTACAAAAATTTCCAGGTAACATCTACACAGGTAACTATAAAATTTAAAAGCAGTGGTACCTTGTATAAAGGAATTAATCCATTCCAAATGAAATTATGTTAAGCAAATTTTCCTTTATACAAATTCCCGTAGGAATGCATTGAAAATGGAGTAATCCCACTTTTATGTTGTATGGATTTTCCCCATAGGCGATTCTATTAAGCAAATTTCCCCTAGCTCCAGAATTTTTTATGTTGTACAGATTTTATGTGATACAAGCTGTTTGTTATACAAGGGTCCACTGTACAATGGACTGAACTGGGGAACTGTGGTACGTGCTGTCCGGGCGTCCTACGCTCAAACGACAGAGGAATGAAGCCGCTGTCAGACCGCAATTTTGAATATCGCAACGTCTACCTTCTGATAAGTGGATTTTCGCCGGTAGTGCATCGGCTCGGGTATCCGGCGACGGTGCACAGGGCTTCCACTGCCACTGCCGCTGCTGCTGCTGCTGCTGCTGCTGCTGCTTGTGCTTGAAGCGCCACCATCTTCAACACCCTCCAGAAGCTGTACCCCAGACTGGCGGAGAACGACAAAGTTGACTCGGGCCTCACTTGTCTGTGGGTGGGGTACGGGGGGAGGGGGAGGGGAGGAAGGGGCCCCAAAACAAGAAAGTGAATTTTCATACATGGAACCTTCCATGTCTTGATTATTTAATCAGAGTTTTAAAGTCCCCAGTGGCTCGTTGGGAAAGTTATAATGCATACGCTGGAGGTGGCCTTTTAGTCGTCCGCTTCTTGTGCCACCAATCTAAGTTTTTAAATGCTACCTCTTAAGTGGCAGAGCAGATGCAACATGCTTTCCTTCCAAATCTCCTGAAAAAGTGTCCAGTAATGCATCAAACGTGTGCATGTCAATCTCAAAAACTTACACCCAAATACAGGTATGCACCTCTTATCAGAGCAACAATTACGATTGTATCCTTTTAGTGCAGCATTCTTTTAACCTTCAAGTTCTTTTTCATGCCGTTTTTTTTTTAAAAATCTGAGCTGTTTAGTTTCGTTTATTTATTTTCTGAAGTATTTTATCCCACCTGCTCAGCTGAACCAGAGAAGCCGGCCGACGGTCTGCTAGCTCTGTGCCATAAACAAACCTGAATAACGTGTGCAGCTGATTCAGGGGTTCCCTGCCGCAAATCCTGGCCGTTAATAGAAAGCACCCGGTCGTTCTGACACAGTTTCCCGTTTTTGGCTGCCAAGCCTCCATCTAGCAGGTCCAAAATAAAAATCCCTGGCTCGTCAGTCTTCCGGATCAGTTTGATGCCGAGAGGTTCGGATCGGTCGCGCTTGACGAGGGTCACGTGGATCACTTGCGGGTTGATCGTCGGACCAGAATCCGGCGGCCCAGCCTTGGCGACGAACCCTTTCTCTTGCAGCACAAGGAGTTGGAGCACCGTGCAGGGTTGGCGCAGTAAGGAAAGAGCCTGGCAGTGGGTCACGCTGCTTACGTTGAGCCCGTTTATCTGGGAAGAGGACAGAGGCAACACACTGAGTGGGATGCTGTTTGGCACATATCCTACTACACAGAAGACGGAAAGCAAAAGTGTTCTGGTTATATACCGCCCCATACCACTTCAAGTACAGTAAACCCCCACCTATCGCAGGGTTTAGGGACTCAACCTGACCCGCGATCATTGGAAATCCGCAATATGTGGATGCTGGGTCGGGTCGGGACTGGGTGGGCTCTCTGGGGGCTCTTGTACTTACCCCAGGCCTGCCGCTGCCCCGAACGGGCCTGCAAGGCGCTTCCCAGGCACCCAGAAGCCCCAAAAGTGCTTTCTAGTGATCCGGAGGTCACTTCTGGTTTACTGGAAGTCACTTCCGGTTTGCAGGGAAGCACTTTTGAGGCTTCCGACGGGCCCGGGAAGGCCTTTCCTCCTTACCCCAGGGGGCCTTTTTTTTCATATACTGCGGACCCGCAATATACCGGGACCGCAGTATATGAGCCGCAAAAGGGTGGGGGACCACTGTAGTTTCTGGATGGTTTACAATTTTAATTATGCAGGCTACACATTGCCCCCCCCCCCAGCAAGCTGGGTACTCATTTTACCGACCTCGGAAGGATGGAAGGCTGAGTCAACCATGAGCCTGCTACCTGGGATTGAACCCCAGGTTATGAGCACAGTTTTACCTGCAGCACAGGCATTGAACCACTGTGCCACAACCTGGATGACATAGAGTGTTGCAAGAGAGGCAGGAGCTGTCCTCTTTGGGAATGTGCTGTTACTGACTGCTCAGTTATTTATTTATTTGTTAAAAAAAAAGATTAGCTATCCCACTACCAAGTGGTCTCTGGGCGGCATACAACAATATATTAAAACTATGAAACATATTAAAATCATAAAATAGGAAACAATTTATAAAAAAAATCAATATACAATACAGATTTAATACAATCCTACTACTCATGAGCCAAAATAAAAACAACACTATCTAATTAAAATGCTGGCTGAACAGGAAGGCCTTTGCCTGGTGCCAAGAAGCCTAAAGTGTACGTACCAGGCAGATCTCTGTTGGGAGGGCATTCCAAAGTGGGGGGGGGCAACTGCCGAGAAGGCCCTGTTTCGACATGCCACACACACACCCCTCACCTCTTTGAGGGACGGCACCTTCAGCAGAGCCTCCTGGCCTGATCTTAAGGTACGGGCAGGCTCATATGGAAGAAGGTGGTCCTTTAGGTAACCAGGTCCTAAGCTGTTTAAGGGTTTATATCTTACGCATGAGCACTTTGGATTAGAGGCAATATAAAAGGTACTGTGACCAGCGACCCCAGAAGGAATACGGATTGGGTTGGTAGCGGTAGCCCAATCGAACAACAGAAGACAAGAGACACCGCATGGCTGAGGAGGACTGCAGAGCACCCTTGTTGTGTCAAGCTAATGCAAAATCAGATCACGGCACAGATATGGCAGCGCAGCCCTTTCCCCTTCCTGCGGCTTTGGCAGAGAATCACAGAAAGGATGCCATCAGCTTATTAATGGAGCCACACGGCTGGAGCGGCAGGTTCAAGCGCTGAGGTGCTGGGCTTCTCAGCCGGAAGGTCGGCAGTTCGAATCCCAGCTTCCGCCAACCTGGCAGTCCAAAAGGACACAAAAATAAATAGGGACCACTTGGGTAAGAAGGCTAACATCGTTCCGTTCCCTCGCACATTTCATCAAGCCAGACACGTGAGCCCAGAAAATGTCTAGGGACAAACGCCAGCTCTTTGGCTTATGAACGGAGACGAGCACTTGCCCCCTGAGTTGGAAACAACGGGACTTAATTGTCAGAGGGAACCCTGACCTTGTTATAACAGTACAAGCACAGTATAAATCCAAAGGTGGAGATGCATTCATTTTGTGCACAACCTTCACATCTACCCCTCTGTATCTTCTTGTATGTGCACCTCACACACATCGCCTCCTCTCGCCCTGAGAGCAGACCTCCAACATAACGATCAACAAACTGACCTCTGACACTTCAATAGACAGGTCATAACATGCAATTTTCATCCTGATTTTTCTGAGTGTTGCAAACCTACCTCCAGGATATGGTCTCCGGGTGCGATCCTTCCATCCACGGCGGCCACTGAATCCGGAAGGACCTCCTGGACAACAATGTTGCCAAGGGGCGTGTCTTTACCTCCAACTATCCGCATCCCAAGTTCCTCCTCGGGGTCTTCTCGGTGAATTTCGATGGAATTGGTCTCAGCCACCAGGCTAGCTTTCGGGGGTAAATCTGCGGCTCAGAAAAGGGAGAGGACACACATGAATGCAGCTGCCTAGATGCCCTAAGCACATCCGATCTCGCCTGATTTCGGAAGCTAAGCAGGGTCAGCCCTGGGTTAAGACTTGGATGGGAGACCCACCAGGGAATACCAGGGGCTGTAGGTGCCTGGAGTAGGAACTGGCAAACCACTCCAGTATTCCTGCCAAGAAAACTCCATGGACATGGGGTCACGAAGAGTCGGTCACGACTATAAGGACGCAGCACACACACACATACATGAACGCAGCTCAGTTCTTTAATTCTTAAACTACTGGAGACCACCATGGATTGCCGCACTTGGGCTCAGCACGTGAAGGAAACTCAAATGCCCCCACTTGTCTGTCACCTTTTTCTTCATCCTTTGCATTTTTAATTGCCTCTGCAACAACAGGTGACAAGCATCAGGTGCTTCATAAATCCTAGTGTCATCATCTTGCTTCATCGCTGTATATGAATTGTAGGAGTACAATGCAGTGCACTGTGCTTCTTATGAAGAGAAATTAATACGCTATATTAACAATAAGCAGAGAGCTGTTTGCATTTTAGATTTCCAAGAAGCTGAAAGGCCGGCTGCATTCAAGAAACTAAAGGTTATTGAATTATGCATTTCCGCAAAACTCTGCAAACAAAGCATCTTGGACTGTCTATTAATTTATATAATTGGTTCTCACCTTCTTATTCAAGATGGAACAAATAAAACAATGCAGACAGAGCACTAAAAGCTCTTTGCCAACCACTAGAAATCTTATCGATGCAACTTGGGGTAATTTTTTTTCCTCAACACGATCAAGGCACACTTTGTAGATTCAAGGATGAAAAACATGCTTTTAAGTGAGACAATAATAAAAGGTAGAATGCTAACAAAACTGTATTTGACACTCAACAAAATATTCATAGAATCATACAATCATAGAGTTGGAAGAGACTTCAAGGGCCATTCCGTCCAACCCCCTGCCATGCAGGAACCCCCATCCCAGGACTCCCGGCAGATGGCCATCCAGCCTCGGCTTAAAAAAACCCCAAAGAAGGAGACTCCACCACCCTCCTTTGTGGCAGCATATTATTCCACTGCCGAACAGCTCCAACCGTCATGAAGTTCTTCCTAATGTTCAAATGGAATCTCTCTTTTTTTTTCTGAGCTCAGACATCCACCGGAGAAACAAACCTGTTCCAAACCCAAGTTCTTGCCTCTTTTTGTCAACCCAATGTCCCCTTGTAAGACCATCAGATGGAAAGTAATCTTAGCACAAACTGACGACTTTCTGCCATTCCCATCTTAAGAAAAGACCTGTGTTGCTTCCCCCCCCCTGCCCCCATGGACAGAATTCAGATGGTTAAAGCAACGCTTACCTTCTTCACTCCCGTCAAAGGCTGGATTAACCAGCCCAGGTTCAGGCGTCTCCAGAGAGACCACGGCGGCCGCTGAACTTCCAGAGACGAAGGATGGCACTCCGTTCAGGGCCTCTGGCTCTTTCAACGGGTTTGCCTCTGGCCTCGAAACAGAATCCCGTTTCAAGCTGCAGTGGGGAATTTTTTTCCTCTCTAACTGAGCTTTATACTTTTTGAAGCCAGGGCACCTGTAGGAGAAGAGAGTGAAAACTCTTGAAGGGAGATGCAGGGTGTCTCTTTGTATACACGAGGCTAGACGCACGCTAAGGAATGATGCACTGCAGAGTCCTCTCAATCCTTCAGCTTTCCAGACCTGGCCTAGAGGCAGAGGGAGGATGCCTTTCTTTAAATTTCCTAATGCATAATGCAAAGTGCCTTGTTAACCAGAGCCATCGGCTTGATAAACTGAGAGGAGGAACTCCAAACAGAAAGGGAAAACTCTTTATTAAAATATTTGCTAATTGCTGGCTCCAATATACAGCTCTCTTTTAATGCACATGGAAATAATTGGACTTAAGTAGAGATCAGCAATAATGAATATGAAATAAGCCCATGAACAACCAGGGGCTTTAGAATCCAAGAGATGCTATGTCTGTCATTTTACGTGTACATCCATTCTGCTCTGTCAAAGGGTAGGTAAATTATATGTAAGGGTACAGTGACATCTACTTGTTTAGCCCCTAGGACATGTTACTAACGTTTAACATCCCTCTGGGATTGACAGCGGAAAAAAACAAAGTTCAAGTTAAAACTTAATAGAAGCATCAGAACTCAGCAATTTTGATGAAGCGCTATATACCTCATTGGTATTCCTTTAAATCTAATCATTTTAACAGGGGTCCTTTCATTTGCTGTTCTTTCTCTACCTCTCTGCAATACTGCTCCAACCCCCCGCCACAAACATGGATCTCAATTGAGAATATCAGGCGACACATTCCTTTTTTTACAAAAGAAAAGCTCTTAAGAACAATCTTGATTCATACACTGATTTTAAATTTTTAAAATATCCACTAGATACTAGTAAACAACTGTTTCTCTTCCTAAGCAGCTTTTCACCCATTACTCCTACCTTGGCTGAACACCCAAATCTCTTCCCATAAGAGAGGTTTTTCATACAGGTTCTCCGTACCCCATCCAATCTCCTACTTTATCTGTTTGGTTTCAGTTTCTTCTACGATTAACATGTAACAAGGCATTCAAAAAGAGTCTTAGTAGAACTTAGAAAATAGCTGAGTAAATAAATATGCAAGTAGAAGAGCCTCGTGGCGCAGTGGTTAAACTGCAGCTATAAGTGGGCTCATGACTTGGGGTTCAATCCTACATAGCCGGCTCAAGGTTCACTCAACCTTCCGTCCTTTGCAGGTCAGTAAAATCAATACCCAGCTCGCTGGAGGTGGGGAGCAATGAGTAGCTTGCATAAATAAATTGCAAACTACCCAGAGAGTGACTTAAGCACTATGGGGTGGTTTATAAGCAAAACACACTTCTTTTTGTATAATAGGACACAAAAATGTGAGTGTTTCAGGGACACAATACTCCTTATAACTACAAATACTCTAATGGTCCTGCCCTCTGAACTCTGAAATGAGTAGCTCATTTTGAAAACCACCACTTAGAAGAACGAAGAACCACTAATGTGGCCAGAGTTTACCAAAAGTTTACCACAATATTATTTACATTTTGTCAAAAAGAAGAAAGTTAATCTTTCGTTTTATTGTATTTATTAGTCATGCTGTTTCGGCAAGTTATACATTCTTGGGTGCAGTGACCCAGCTCCGTCAGTTATGTCTCTATCTTCTTAAAAGCCTTAAATAAATTCCAAACATTGTCTCTGTTTTTATAATGTTTTCATACAATGGAATATGTATTCTATATTGGTGCAAAAGGCTTTTTTTTTGGGGGGGGGGGTGAGGAGTATTTTTAAATGCAACTATTAAAAAGCACAGGCACCGTCCACTCATTTTTGCTATCGTAGCCCTCACTTTTCTTGCTACACCTCAAAAAGCCGCTGTGCTCAGATCAATCAACAAGAAACAAAAGTTGTTATATCTACAGTGTTTTTCTGTGTCTAAGACTATATATTTGTCTAACGTTGTTAGACTAACATTGAGGATCATCTTATACACAAAAGTAAACCAAGGAAAATCGCATGGTTGTGAAACTAATTTTTGTGTTGGAAAACTAAGGAGTGTCTTATACATGGGGGTGTCTTCTAACCAGGAAAATCTGGTGCATTCATGCCAAGGTATGTCCTGTTTTTACTGCATTCAATAAGGTAGATAACTCAGCCAGTTGTGAGTTGAATATCTAGCCATGGGAGCAGAGGTTGGGAGTTCAGGTTGCCCCTGAGCATGTCAAAAGTGTCAGCTTGGGTGGCCTTGGGCAGTGTTCACAATAACAGGATCCCCCCCCCAGAAGAAGGGAGAAAAAAATCCACCTCTCAGCACTCTCTACACAGAGAACTCTGAAAAGGTTCGCCATAGCTCACCACTGACTCAACGGCACATGATTCTTGTTGCAAAGACCAATAATAAACACATCTGTGTAAGTACAGATGTTCAGGCAACTCCTTCTCTGCCAAACAACCGCTACATGTTTCTTTTGGGAGAGTAAAGAGTTATATTAAACAAAGGGACAAACAAAGAGTTGGTACATCATAACTGCTCATGGTGCATCCTCATATGTGGCTACTAGGGCAGAGTGATTTGAATGATGGCAATTTAAAAGCCACCGTTTTTCTCTCTACAGGGAGAAAGGCAGGGCAGTCAATAAGTTTAAAAATGTTAAATCAGCAAGTGGGGGCAGAAGCAAACTGATTTAAATACATATATGCCGTTGACTTGACGGCACAGCATCGCCATGATTTCTTAAACATACCAACATGATTTCTGCTTACTATAATAGTTTCATCATTTGCAGCTAACTTTCCTCCATGCTCTCTATCTGTGAAGGTCACACAAACTGAGTGTCAAACTTTGAATGATTTAAGAGTCCGTTTAACCTGGCCGCTTTTACTTTGGAAGGAAAGCAGTAAATGTGCTAAAATCAATCTCAGTCTAAGATTCCCAGCCTCTAACAGCTGTGGGTTCTCCCTCCACACCTTAGCACTTCTACACCTGCCAGCCGTCTAGCACTTTTTGACGTAATGAATAGGTCTTCTTCTTCTGATTCCTCACAGTTTGCACCACTTCCTTTACATTCCCATCGAGGCCAAGACTAAATTAATAATCCCAACTGAGGCAGACACTGTGAATCAGCCCCTTAATGTCAAGTCACCGCTTATGTAAATATCACTGGTTCACTGGGTTCCAAATCAAATGCTCTAAATTTGAATCAGCAACAGGATTAAGAACTAAATGTATAAGCAGGTCATAAAACATTGCCACTTTGACATAAAGATGAAAAATAAAGAGGGGGGGAAAAACTTATTGGAAAAAAAACTCTTCATTTAGGAATAGAATCCTAAAAAAGGAAGTGATTCAGTTTTCTGCTGGTACTGGCTCAGCAGACTAGAGTGCTGAAACAGTTGGCTGCAAAGTCGGCAGCTCGGCCGTTCGAATCCCAGGTGCCAAGCAGTGGAGCGAGCTCCGGCCGTTCACCCCAGCTCCTGCCAACCTAGCAGTTCGAAAGCATGTCCAGTGGTACCTTTCATAAAGGAATTAATCCGTTCCAAATGAAATTATGTTAAGCAAATTTTCCCTTATACAAATTCCCTTAGGAATGCATTGAAAAGGGAGTAATCCCATTTTTATGTTGTACAGATTCTCCCCATAGGCAATTATGTTAAGCACATTTCCCCTATCTCCAGAATTTGTTTATGTTGTACAGATTTTATGTTATACGAACTGCTTGTTATACAAGGGCCCACTGTAAATGCAAATAGATAAAGGGGTACCGGGAAGGTAAACAGTGTTCTGTGCGCAGAAATGCACTCAGCCATGCCGGCCACATGGCCACGGACTTGGCACAACACTGGCTCTTTGGCTTGAAAACGGAGATGAGCACCGCCCCTAGAGTCGGACATGAGTAACATGCATGCGCAGGGGGAAACTTTACCTTTACTGACATATAAAAATTTCAGACCCAAAATGTTTTGGTTATTTCCTGACACTGACGGAGCAGCCATTTGAAGATAACGAGGAAGCAAATTTCCTGTGACAACGCCGCCACTATATTCACCTGTTCCGTAGGTGAGCCTCTAGTTCGCACCGCTGCATGGTCTCTTGGCAATCCTCTTGGAAGGGACAGAGAACGACCAGCTTATCCAGCAGGTTCCGCACTAAAAGGCTGGACTTCCGGCAATGCTGGAAAGAGAGTTTTTTGCGGTCCATGGGGCAGAAAGCGTACTCCCTCATGAAGTTCTCGAGGCACTTGAAACAGTACGTGTGTCCACACGGGGTGTCCATCGGCTGGAGCAAAGGCTGGAGGCAAATGTGGCAGGTCAAGTCATCGTCCACGTTGTCCTGGAAGTTGTAAAGGTGATTCTCCGGCAGCGAGTGGGACTGGCCACATTCATTGCAAAGTTCCCTGGCTTTTGGAGCGGGCTCCTCTCCCGCCGAGTTGGCCATGGCATCCAATCTCTGGCGTGCTTCACATCAACAGAACGGCAGCTCATCAGGACTCATCGTGAACATCATGGGCTCCTAAAATGCAAAGAGGAAACAAAGTTAAACTACGTATCAAAATGGGATACCTGGAAGTTGAGTCATGGCTACTGGACTTCTTCTTTTTTCAGAGAGAGATAGAAACGTTTCGCTGCTCATCCAAACAGCTTCATTAGGCTCATAAGATGAACAATTCAGACCAGGGTGATAAGAGGTCAAAGCGGACTATAAGATGGAGGACTCGCACTAGCTGTATTCAGACGGATGAAGCTGTTTGGATGAGCAGTGAAACGTTTCTATATCTCCAAAAAAAGAAAGAAAAAAAGAAGAAGTCCAGTAGCCATGACTCAACTTCCAGATAAACTCGCCTGGATGACTGAGAAAATGTGATACGTGATGTAATTAATATTAAGCACACCCAGACAATATGATGAATGACAACTGGAACTCTTTGTAGAAATTAACTTTGAGATGTGAAATGTTAAGTTGATGGAATAATAATAAGCTTATTATTTTTTAAAAATGTGAATTTCTCGGCAACCGCTCTCTAACAGACTCTTCTGATGTGTCAAAGAACTACAATAGACTGTTGTCCTGAAGCTGTGTTTATTTGTTTGCTTGCTTTCTATGCCACCCATTGGGCAGCATGGGGTGACTCTGGACAGTTTACAATAAACCCAAGACTTAGATGTACAATAAATTCAAATTAAACGAGTTAACACAGTCAACATCCCATAGAGAGTTAAAAATATTTAATAAAGTTACAGATTAAAAGAAGAGAGACAAGACGGCAGGACTGATGGTTTCAGCTAGACAGCCACTCTGTTATGTTGCCACCATCTCTGGAAATGCCTGCATATCGATCCAGGTCGTTTGCTTTTACATAATGCGTGTTAACGGAATGCTTTTGATTTGTTTGTGCTTACTTGTCCTTTTTATTATTTATGTCATGTTGGCTTGGATTGCCTAGTGTGTTGATTTACAATTTTAAGTTGTATCATGTGTTTTATTGTATTTTGCTAAACTGCCCAGAGTAGCTTTCTGCTAGATGGTCGCGGTATATAAATAAATAAATAAATAAATAAATAAATAAATAAATAAATAAATAAATAAATAAATAAATAAAGCAGAAAATAAACTTTTAGAGTCAGGCAACATTTTTAGTTCTGAAAGCTAGTCAAATTATAAATTTTCAGTTACTCCACAATAAGCTTCCTCTACACAAGTAATTTTTAAAATATATGTAAGTAGACTTCAGCCCTATATTTAGATCGGCATATATGTTTGCAAAGTCATCCAACTGATCCTTTTTTTTCCTGCCAAACTGATTAGTACTGCATCTGCTTATGGTAATTCTTCAACTTGCAATCCAATTCAAAACTTATTTTCAGCCTGATGACAGATTTATCGCTTTGACAGTGACAAAGATGTCTGAGGTGGGGGGCATGTTACCCTGGCAATTTTGCAATTATAAGCAAGAGGCAAGGGGTTTGTTCACTCTGGAATATTATCAATCTCATTTCCCTAAATCGTTTCTCAAATGAACCAGGCAGACAAAATCAGCTACAATGCCTAAGGAAAAAAAATGCAAGGCTATTGTCTAAGGATTGGAATGCATTAATTAGCAGACTTCTTTGACACATACTCATAAGGGCTCAACAATATCAACAAGTCTTGCACAACTTCTAGCTTGGTTCATTTCATTGTCATCTAATAAAGGTACGCTAAAATTGCAATTTCCCCCAAAGTTATAACACAGGGTGAGACGGTTGTTTTTAAAGGCAATATATTGTGAGGCAAGGTGCCTACCGTCTGGAAATGCAGAGAGAAAGGAATCAATAGACATGAAATTTAAAAATGGGCTGAGGGAAACTTCACCAATCATGGAAGGTCCACCCAAATTTCTCCAGGTTTCAGAGGGTTTGATGTACACAAGCTCTGAACAACTTGTGGCTCACTAAGTCAAAGAGGGTTCAAAAGCCATCCGCAACACCCTTGTCCTCAACAAGCTTTCTGTTTGTTTTCAATTTTGTTGTTGCTCAGTTGTTCAGTCGTGTCCGACTCTTCGTGACCCACCATGGACCAGAGCTCTCCAGGTCTTCCTATCTTCCACTGCCTCCCGGAGTTTTGTCAAATCCATATTGGTTGCATCGATGACACCGTCTAACCATCTCATTCTCTGCCATCCCCTTTTCCTTTTGACTTCAATCTTCCCCAACATCAGGGACTTTTTCAAGGACTCCTCTCTTCTCATGAGGTGTCCAAAGTACTGGAGTCTCAGCTTCAAAATCTGTCCTTCCAGTGAACATTTGGGGTTGATTTCTTTCAGGATGGATAGGTTTGGTCTCCTTGCAGTCCAGGGGACTCTCAAGACTCTCCTCCAGCACCAAAGCTCAAAAGCATCGATTCTGCGGCGATCAGCCTTCTTTATAGTCCAGCTCTCACTTCCATACATCACTACTGGAAAAACCATAGCTTTGACTATCTGGACTTTTGCCAGCAAAGCGATGTCTCTCCTCTTTAAGATGCTGCCTAGGTTTGCCATTGCTTTCCTCCCAAGAAGCAGGCGTCTTTTTATTTCGTTGCTGCAGTCGCCATCTGCAGTGATCAAGGAGCCCAAGAAAACAATCTGTCTTTGCCTCCATTTCTTCCCCTTCTGTTTGCCAGGAGGTGGCACTGTGAAATGTCCAAGTCATATTCTGCAGCCAGTAGAGTAGAGTAAATGTCATGTTAGCTTTCTCCTGCTCCTCACAGAAGCAATGAAAACCTGCCATGAACTGGCCAGCAATTTTAAGATCTGTTTCACGTCTCTCTCCCTTTCTCCAAGATTTGAAGAAGGGGAAAGGGGTCATACAAATACTGCAAAAGACATCCTCCGAGATCCCATTGTTCTGCACCCGTCATGCAACAGTGACTGAACTAGCACACCTACATTCTTGTTGAGCAGGCCTATTTTGAAATTAACGACTCAAGTATCAGGTTTCAATTAACCAAGAAAAAATGTTGCATGCACGTCAATTACTGCCAGCCCAGAAATGGAAGTGGTGGTAAAGGGTGAGAAACCCAGACCTGACCCTTAATGATGAAAGGCAGCCCACACCTGTCTGCATGATAGTAAGGTGAACAGCCTGCCTAAATATATGGCAGGCTCAAACCCGTTCCGTGGTGTCATCACTGGCATGAATCACAAAGCAGATATTCCATGTACACCAGTTACGAAAACGTTTATTCAGTAAAAACTACTATCCTCCGAGGATTACGTCCAGACAGCCCCTACGTCTAAAACGACAAGGTCTAACTAAGCCAGGAGCAGGCCAATTAGGCAGTGCAAACGAGAGAGAACAGTTGCATGCATTTTGCTTCTAGCCAAAATGAACAGTCGTGCTAATTTAAAATTATTCCACACAATACTAGCACGCTGTCTACTCTTTTTCTGAGTCACTTCAAATTCAAGTACATTTCCCATTTGCTGAATGGGATACCTTGAGCACATCCAGTCTCACCTGATTTTGAAAGCTAAGCAGGGTCAGGCCTGGTTAGTACTTGGATGGGCAACCACCAGGGAATACCAGGTGCTCTAGGCGCTTGGAGTAGGAACTGGCAAACCACTCCAGTATTCCTGCCAAGAAAAACTCCATGGACATGGGGTCACAAAGAGTTGGACACGACTGTAGTGACACAACAACAACAACAACAGTCTCCTTATACATCCATGTCTATAGTCGGATAGAGTGCTAATAATCTAAGTATCACGACAAACACAGAAACAAGGAGTCTTTCATTTCACTGAGCATTCATTTTCATCATAAAATCTAGACAGATACCAAGGAACAAAGGTATGTGCTCATGGACAAAATACTGACCAATCAGGACCTCTACAGGTAACACAGTATAACTCTACCTAGTAAAGAAGTAAAGTATCTCTCTTAGGAAAGCAAAATAGTCACTATATATATGGCTGCACAGGAGGCCTGTGTTTCATGGGAGAGAAGGGGGTAGCCTTTAATTAACTCTTCAACTGAATATTAATATAGTTGACCTGGACTGTTTAATTTAAATAAAATATTTTTGCTGAACAAACTCTCCCAGATGACTGATCACCTCCTCAGACCTTACCGATTATTAAGCACAATACTTAAACTCCTAAAACTTTACATGTAGTTAATCCCTCCGTTATGTCAAGTAGATAACAAAAAAAGAACATTACATAAGCAAAAGGTTTCCAGTGTGTGGACTTTGTCCAGAGAGACAGGACACGCAACATTCCAGTTCCTTGCCCGGCAAACAAACACAGGTATAACACACACACACACACACACACACACACACGCCGCCGCCGCCGCCGCTACTGTTTCCAAGATGTCTAGGGAAAGGAATCACCGCTGATGAGAACACAGGAAGGCCAGAAATGGCCAGATTTCTTTTTTTAATTTTATTTATTTATTTATTTATTGCAAATGGCCAAGTTCAGACTTGGTAGATTTCCTGTGAAATGTTAATATAGCCCTAATTAATCCATGTGGCCTGAAAGTTTGTCCATAGTCTGCAACTGGCAACCTTCTAAGGTGATGGTGGAGGGGAGGGTGCAAAAAAGATATTTGTATGATTCAGAAGGCACAGAAGAGATTCCTCAAACCCTCCCCCCCCCCCCGCAGCTGCCATTTTACTAATGCCTCAGACATCAACCCTTTATGCCCAAATATCTTTTGCAGCTGGTCTCTATTCCTTTTCTTCTGGCCACCAAAGCCTCTCGCACGTCTGCCACCAGCTTTGTGACTCAGCCATGACTCCTGGCGGTGGGACCAGTTTAGCCTCCGGCTGCCTCTCTGATCTCCAAAGGAGACACATTCAAAGAGGCATCAATTTCTCACCTGAGGGCCCTGCAGCGACCCCGATTCCACCAACCTGATCCTCACAGAGTTGCAACAACCGTATCCCCAATCTTGCATGTTAAGCGTTACCAATTCCAATCGTTTTCATATAGCGGGCAGACTCAGATTTCCTCTTCCTTTTTTTTTAACTGTCTGCTTCATTCAATTACCAAATCCACAGTCAAAGAACAGTGGCTTTGTGCTGACAAGAGAACGGGACGGAAGGGCTGCACACTGCGAATATAACTACATCACAGAGCAATTATTCAGTATGGGAGGGGAGTGAGAGCGAGTCATGCCACTTTATTCTTGTCCCGGCCGGCACTGTTCCTTGTGCTTGTCTATTGTTGGGGTTTTTTGGTGTCCCTTTTCCAACCCATGTAATGAAAACTAACTCTCCCAACATTGTGTACGTTCTTTCTCTGCTACCATACAATTTACTGAATAAGTAGCCATCAGGAATAGAAATAGGCTGCACCTCCCATCATCCCAGCGTTCCTCAATCACTAGCATCAACACAAGACACTGTACTTATCCCCCCCTTTCCTCCACATTCTTTACACCTTCTTGTTACATCTTATTGAGACTGTAAATAGGAGGGCAGTGACTGCCATATCACCTACATGGCAAACTGCTCCAGGAGCTCTTGTTTCAGAGGAAAGGTAGGTTACAAAAAAAAGTCTTCTGACTGATCTGTATAAACTCAACATAAGAAGAGCCATCCTGCTGGATCAGGCCAAAGGCCCATCTAGTCCAGCTTCCTGTATCTCACAAGTGGCCCCACCAGATGCGTCTGGGAGCGCACGAGACTAGATCTCTGTCTCCTGATACCAGTCCCCTGCATCTGGCCCTTGAAGTCCCCCAGTTTTAAGCCTGGAGATGACACATCTCCCTCATGGTTTCTCACCTGTGATGGACTTTTCCTCCAGGAATCTGTCCAAACCCCTTTTGAAGGCACCCAGGCCAGATGCCATCACCACATCCTGTGGCAGGGAGTTCCACAGACTAACAATGGCTGGGTGAAAAAAATATTTTATTTTGTCTGTTCTCACTCTCCCAACCCTCAATTTGAGTGGATGTGCCCTAGTTCTGGTATTTTGTGAGAGGGAGAAGAGCGTCCCTCTATCCACTTTACTCATGCCCTGCATTATTTTGTACGTCTCAATCATATCCCCCCTCAGGCGCCTTTTTTTCCAGACTAAAGAGCCCCAAACTCAACACACAACGTATGGCAGCCTTACAAGGCAGACCTACGCCACTTCATGATTCCTTTAGCAAACACAGGGCTGACTAGACAACAGGACACGTCGTGTTCTCTTACTGGCCATTCTTCCATCCAGTAATCCAGGCAATGGGAATAATAACACTCACGTAGCTTCTGTACACTTAGAGTATTACAGGTGAGCGTTTGAACTAGTCTGACTGGCACTTGGAAACATTAAGACACAGCCAGACGAATCTGGCTTGACGTCTTAAAACATAGAAAACACCTGTTACTTGCTTCCACGCTACAGAACCCAAAGGATCGATGGAACACCATTCCAATCAAAACCAATACTTTTGAAGACTACAAAGAAAATTCATTGAAAGTAGGATGTTCTCTTGTTAGCAAGGCAGCTTGCGTAAGCAGAACTGTGAGTTGGGCGAGTAGTAACGCTTGGAAGCACAAACATCCCCAGCGGGTTATAATGTTTACCAAACAGTTTCAATCAAATTGTAAAGACCTGGGTGATACAATGAAACCACGAGAGCCCTGGTCCTGAGAAGTCTGGGGACAATGTTGCTGAGTGAAGTGACTGGTTTTGTCTTTCACTGGCAACCTTGTAGGCTTATCATCGCAGCCAAGTAAGAGGATCCAGGATGTGGTTGCAGGAGCTCCTGGCCATAACTGGGTGTAGGGAGCACCCTTTTGTTGGGATGTTTCTTTGTTTCTGCAGGTGCACCAGCTATTTCTGCAGAGCCGTGACCTCACATTAATCTGCCCTCAAGATCTCAAGCCCGGGAATGCAGCCACAGCAGAAACTGAGCAAGAGGTCAAGTGGAGAAACTTGACCAGCCTGGTGGAGGAAGGAAAGTATACAGTACTCAAAGTGGTTTTTTCGGACAGGAGTCTCCACCCTGCACTGCTAGCAGATGACGCCTCCCGCAAGCTCGATGCAAGAGAAAGAATGGACTTTTTCTCCGAACGTGGCATCCCATTGGCCACACATCAGTGGCTTCCCAATTTGTTCCACCGAAACATACAAGGAGTAATGGCTACCGCTGCTGTTCCTCGTGTGCCATGCGCAGCCCCAGTGGGTCTGCTCTGCAACCGACACTGCTTCCTGGTGGCGGGGAAGCTCAACCCACTTGCCTCTAGAGTGGGATACCTTCTAAAACCCCACCCAGTGAATCTAGTCTTCGGAACACACAAGTCAGTGGAGAAAGAGCTCCATCAAGGCAAGAAAGCAATGTTGTACTTTCCCCACCTTCTAGCTCAGTGGTGGCAAACCTTCGGCACGCCAGATGTTTTGGACCACAATTCCCAGAATTCCAAGACTGTGCTGCCAATGACAAAGGACTGTGGGAGTTGTAGTCTAAAACATCTGGCGTGCCGAAGGTTTGCCACCAATGTTCTAGTTCCTTTTAACCCCAACCCTTTCTAGTCACTGTGTGCAGTGCTATGTTGTCATCTGTGCGGACACCAGCCGGAAGCAACTCGACTTAGCCTCTTCATCAAATTTAGTGTGTCTACAACTTTATACAAGGGGGTGTGGTGGCTCAGCGGACTAAGGCTCTGAAAACTGTTGGCTGCAAAGTCAACAGCTTGGCGGTTCAAATCCTGGGTGCCACACCGTGGAGAGAGCTCCCGCTGATAACCCCAGCTCCTGCCAACCTAGCCATTCAAAAGGATGTAAATGCAAGGAGATAAATAGGTACCACCATTAGAAAAAGTGGGAAGGTTAAAAAAAAAACGTGCTTCCTTGCAGCCACGCCGGCCATGTGGCCATGGACTTGCACAACACTGACTCTTTGGCTTGAATGCAGAGATGAGCACCGCCCCTACAGTCAGACATGACTAGCACGCATGTGCAGGAGGGACCTTTACCTTTTCCTTTATAACTTTATACAGGCAACAGGGGTTTTAAGCAGAGGACTGGGATTCAGGGTGTCTGAAACCTACTTCCCCCACCCTCCATGAGATGTGAAATCCACCAGTTAATTTCATGAATGTCATTCTCTCTCCATTGATTTACCCTACAGGCTTGTTGGGGGGGGTTTGACACTGGGAGAGGCAAGCCAAGCGTCCAGCCACAAACTTATGGCAAGAAAGGTAACTAATAAGCAATCATAAAGAGGTAAAGCAAACATGCAACTGGGAAGCCTGTTAAAGTTAAAGACCTTTATAAGTGCACAGGGATTTAAAACATCCCGCTTCTTAATCTTTTGTGCAGTTTTCCGCATACATTTTGTTAAACGAAAAAAAAACAGGTTAATGTACTGTTGGTTTTTCTTATTTTTATTACAAATTATTATCAGTGTTGTTTTTCTCAGATGGTTGGGGGGGGGAGTAAGTCATGGTATTGCCAGATCAAAAAACCAATATAAAAACTGTAACAAGCAATCATTTAGAGCAGGCATGTCCAAACTTTGGCCCTCCTGATGTTTTGGACCACAACTCCCAGAATTCCAAGCCTGTAGTTCCAATGGCAAAGGACTCTGGGAGTTGTGGTCCAAAACATCTGAAGGCCGAAGTTTGGACATGCCTGATTTAGAGTCTCAACATCATGTGTGCCTTTTCCTTGTTCTCTCACTCAATTTACTCCTAATTCTGTTTATCCCAGCCCACAAGACTGAACCTTTTAGAGAATTACTTCAACTTCATAATTGGTATTTTTCTAATCTTCCAAACCTGTGGTTTTTTTCCCTTTTTAAAGGTAGATTGTCCTCCACTGTTAAATCCTCTTTGAACTAAAAAGCTGCTTGGTTATAACATCCTGTACTTGACTCTTGACATCTGGAACTTCACAGAAGGATAGCAAATTTAAGGATTAAAACTAAAGAAGTCATTTCTCCTGCCTATAAAAAAATCCAAAACCTAAAGCAAAAGGAGACGTTAATACCAAGGATTTATCTAAGTCCTTGAAAGAAGAGTTGTAGCAACAAAAGGATTCTCTTCCAGGTATCAAGGGAAAGCACTGCCTAACCTCCGTGAAAGACTCACTCACTCTATATGTTCATCAGAGCATTCCAATTTACTTAAGATAATGCTACATAATTACTCCATCTTAGGGAGCCTGGCTGAGGTCTAATGCTCATAACCACATTGCTAGCATTTTCTATTTGTCTAGTCCAATCATGAGATACACAGATACTCAGGCAGCCTCAGACTGGTCACTCCCCGACAGGACTGGCAAAGTGTCCATAAAATACCAATCATGGATACAAATTGCCACTTATTTAGTCATTCCTGAAGACTGCCTTGCAAGGAATATTCCTTATCTAAAGCCATCTGAAAATGTGAATCAGAACGCCCTGCCAAAACCATCGCAGATCTGTACTTTCTCTGCCTAACGCATCCAAGACAAGCGTGCTAAGGACTATTTGTTACCTAATGGAACTTGGAAACACTAATAAGACGATCCAGCCAGACAGTCATTAGCATAACATGTCTGTAATCAACTGTGAGTGCTAGAAACAGGGTGATGAAAAAAAAAACACCCAGCACTTTCTCTTTTGGTTTCAAAGAAAATGAGGTATCAGATGTAGCCGGAAAACGAATAAGAGAGGATTACTCCAGGATTAGCAGAGACCCCCAGGATCCATGACAGCCAGTGTGAACACGACCGTGTTAAAAGACCAAAATGGGACTGCAGTGGCGGGGTTTTTTGTCTTTATTCTGACAATACAGACAGAAGGGATGTTGGAATAATAAATGTACTTGATGAGCAGATAAACATTATGAAAGAAAGGTGCATTGTTCGCCTCACTGTGTTTACCCGTGCTCTTAGATCAAAAGAAAAGCTATAAGCAATGATGTCAGTTTTGTCGAAGATTTTACACTGGGAATTTGTTTCAGTTGCTTATGCACTTTAAATTCCCTTTTTAAAATGTTAAATGTTTCAACAGCCCATAGAGATTTGAAGTAAAATATCGGATAGGGTGGGTTAGCATGTTAGACTAGATCTTGAGGACACCAAGTTCTGGGTTAGATAATATATCTTTAATGGATCATTAAGTTACAAGCAAATCAAGCTTTTGGGTTCTCTACAACTCTTCATCCAGCACAGAAGGTATGTACGTTGAGGTTAGGGCAAACAGTTGAAAAGCTGGACCAGGTGGGACACCTGTTCCACATGAAACAGAGGCATCAAACACTGCTCCCCACTGTGCACAGAAGGCTGGTTGGTTGGACGGACGGAAGGACAGACAGACAAACAGGCACATGCATCAGTGACCTCCATGGCCTCAAGCAAGGCACATAAACCTGTTTGTTGCCTTGAGGGTTCAGGGCAAGGTGGAAGTCATCAAAGGTGGAGATCTGACAGGTAGTTTTTTTTAAAAAAAACAATCAATTATAGCTACATCAGAGCACCTAGCTTGATACCAATATATTTGGCTGGCATAAAGATTGCCACCTTTCTCCATATCTGTTGGCTTTTGCTTTGCTATATTTCTTTTTTTGGGGGGGGGGAATACCATCATCTCCTTTTCTAAAAACACAGTTCGGGTCTGTGTTATTTGCTCCCTGAAAAGCACCAAGAACCATACGACTGAAAGACAAGCAAACTGTCTTTTGACTATGTTTACAGAGCTATTCAGCCAATGAAGATACGCTACGCAGTTCTTTCTTACCATCAAGAAGAAAACTCTCAAATGGCTATGGAAGATGATCGAATCCCGTTCTGTTGTGTCTGCAATAGTCTTACGCTAACTTACTTATTTCCACAGTCCATTGGCACAAGAGCCAAGTAAACCGTTCTTTATGTTGTAAACCACCCAGAGAGGCTTTCTGCCAGATGGGTGGTATATAAATCGAACAAACAAACAAACAAACAAATAAACAATAAATAAACAAATTGCTTGCATTACTTTTCTCAACCTACTTTTTCAGTAAAAATGACAAAAAAAGAACAATACAATTATACTTCCTCTGAAGCAGTGCTTCCCAGCTTTGAGTAACCCAGGTGTTCAGGGACTGCAATTCCCAGAAACCTTAGCCAACTGCCAGCAAAGGCTTCTGGGAATCGCAGTCCAAGAATACTCGAGTTCCCTAAGGCTGGGTAACCCTGCTCTCAAGTCAAATCCAGGAGGGGGTCTCCCCAACAATTTTCACAGAAAGAAACAAACTTTTGGACGATGCCTTCATAAAAGAACAATGCCAGCTCCACCTGCATTACAGAGTAGGGTCAAGACTTCACATTACCAAGACTTTTGGAGTCTTATGTTTTCTCGGTATCATGCACAGCCCAGCGGTGCTCAGCCCACGGAAACACAGTATAGATTTTTTTTAAAAAATCACATTTGTCTGTGATTTTCAGTGGTCTAATAAAGGTATCACGCACACTCCTCCTGAGTCCCGTGGCGCATGGTAAAATGCCTGTACTGCAGATAAAACAGTGCTCACGACCTGGGGTTCAATCCCAGGTAGCAGGCTCAAGGTTGACTCAGCCTTCCATCCTTCCAAGGTTGGTAAAATGAGTCCCCAGCTTGCTGGGGGCGAGCAATGTGTAGCCTGCATTAATCTAATTAAAAAAACTGTAAACCACCCAGAGACTACTTGAAATGGGATGGGGTGGTATATAAGCAGACCACTTTGCTTTCTTCGCAATCACTGTAATTCTTACTTTCACTGGCCCAAAATGCAGGCTGTTACATCTACGCCTCTCACCTTTGGACTACAAGTTATGGAAGTGGACTTTGGCCAGGAGGCAAAAAAAAAAAATTAACGACAACTTAAAAAGCTCCAGAGAAGAACAGGTCAGATGAACTGTTGGTAATAAACAAAATTTTATGTGTCACGTATGATAGCACAGTCTGGATGTACCCGGTCTGTCCCACCTTGCTCCAACATCGCAAAACAAACGGCATTTATTCTTCTTTGTCCATACATTTTTCCCATCTCTCTTTCATCGTATTATCCATGCGTCATCTTTGTTTTCTCAGTGGACTGTTTTTAATGGAAGGGTACTGTTTCCGAAGCCTAGTCTCTTTATTACACAAAGGGACAACTGCGCGTTTAAAAGGCAGGCCTAAGAAAAGCAGTGCTTGCATAGCAATGCCCCTGAAGGGGATGCGGTTGGGTAAAACCACTGCAACTAAACTGAAGGCAAACCAAGATTACCCCGTCCCAAAAGGGCAGAGTCCAAACTAAAAAAAAGATACAGAAAAGGGAACTCTGAATCACAGCATTATTTTATGACCTGTTTGCTTTGTTGCAGCAAGATTTTGCTACGGCACCCACACCAGGCACAGGAAATGATACAGTAGCCGGGGACACCGAGATCAAATGAGGTTCACGCTCAGAAGCTATGCTCAGTAGGTTGTCCGCATGACGGTGTCTTCGCTCCATCAGCACACGAGAGGGTTTGGGCAGCAGGCGCCGCCGCCGCCAGCAATGCTCCACTCGGTTTCGATCCTCAGGAGTAGAGATGGGCACGAAATGAGCGATTTTTCATTTTCGTTTTTGTTTTTTCATTTCGTTACGCAACAAAAATGAAATGAATTTTTTTAAAAAACAAAATGAAAACGAAAACGAAACGACCAAATTTGCCGTGTTTTTCGTTTTTGTTGCAGCAGATGCATTGAACTAAAAAGAATGCTAACGAAACAGCAATTTTTCGTTTTCGTTTTTGGTTTTTTCATTTCGTTACCTAACGAAACGAAAACGAAATTTTTTGCAAAAATGTCACGAAAACGAAAACGAACCGAAACGGACCCCTAAACAACCAAACGACAAACGAAACACCATTTTTTTGAGTCGTGCCCATCTCTACTCAGGAGTTCCTCTCAACCACTATGAACGGCAACTGGCTTCTCATTCAAGACAACACATGCTCACTGTTCTGCTGCACTGCAACAGACAGAAATGCAGAGCTTCTGAACGCTACTCAACCGAGAAAACCTTATTCTTTCTGGCTTCTGTACTGACAGGCCATCCTCTACTTACTTACTAAGACCTTGCCCAGTCATAAGTATGCATTAAACAAGCAACAATTTCTCTCTCTTGCTTACCTAAATAAATAAATAAATAAATAAATAAATAAATAAATAAATAAATAAATAAATAAATAAATAAATAAATAAATAATAGGTTCTGCAGCAGCCTCGACTGCACACCTTGAGAGAAACTAATCCTGTCATCTGTTGTTCCCTAGCAAACCTACGTCAAAACCCAAGGGGGGGGGAGAAGAGAAGCATTATATGTCAAGGTTGGCTATCAAGCCAGGGAGGCTTATTTACTGGCCAGTGTCTGCTGAGGCATACCCAGGCATGCAGTTTTGCTAGTTAAGTTGTTGTTGTTACAACCTATGACGGCCTTGCAATAAATAACCGAGACTAGTGACACTATATTGGGGGAGGGGGGAGTAGGGAAAGAAAGAAGAAACGAACTCCTTAAGCCCTTATTATGATGACAGCAATAAGAGGGCTTAGAAACATATTAAGTGGCCAGCAATCTGCATAAGTGTCCTTGTGTTCGTACCGCAGAGGCCCGGCTGGGTTCAATTTTCTGAGCTGTTCACAAACATCAGTCACTGTTTATTTATTGTAGCAACTGAAAGTCTACACCATTCCACCACCACCACCACCACCACCCATCTGTATATGATTCATTCCTAAATCCTGTTTGGTGGTTCTAACCCTGTCTGCTCTCACCCTGTCTGTACCTCCGAGGGAAAACGTCACCTTCATCCCTGCGAGGTAGGCCCAACAGGGAATCGACCCAACACCAAAAGCCGGCAACTGCTGCAAGGCTCTGACTGTGAGGATGAGACGTTTTGTCTATAAAAATACGAATACAGGCAGCCCTCTCTCTTGCCAGGTACAGGGTGGGAGGCAACCACTTTTCAACCAATAAAAACTCTTTTAAAAACTTTTTTTTTTTGAAAAGGAACTACAGTCATTCTCATTTCTCCCCTCCCACACCTCCTCCTCCTCCTCTTTTCCTGGAGTGGTTAACCAAAGTTAGAACACCGCAGGATAAAAAAAAGAAGAAGAAGAGAAAAAGACCTTGAAATGGGGGGCAAACATCTCCCTGCTTGGAAAACGCCCCATTGCTGCCCATGTGTGTGTGTGTGTGTGTGTGTGTGTGTGTGTGTGTGTGTGTGTGTGTGTGTGTGTGTGTGTGTGTGTGTGTGTGTGTGTGTGTGTCTTGTGAATGGGGCAGTGTCTATAGCTATGTCTGTGTATGTCTGTTCACATATGTATAAAGGGGTGCCTACAGATAGATGTGTGTGCTATACATGCATGGGTACACCTTTCTGTGTGTGTATACGTGTGTGTGTGTGTGTGTGTGTGTGTGTGTGTGTGTGTGTGTGTGTGTGTGTGTGTGTGTGTGTGTGTGTGTGTGTGTGTGCGCGCGCAAATATGTGTGTGTTCTACATAAGGATATATGTGCCTCTGTATGCCAGTTTGTGTGTGAGAGACTGTGTACTTGTATGCATGCATGTGTTACTGATTGATTAATTGCATTTATTTCCTGTCCATCTGGCCTGCAAGGTGACCTGGGGGCTGCTATCTTATATACACACCTGTGTGTGTCTACCTGTGTCTCTGTGTGTGTTAATACGTGTGTGCAGCAGATTTTATAGAAAGATGCGTGTGTATGTATGCTATATGTTTTTGTGCCTCTGTGTACATAAGTGCTTGTGGTGTGTATGTGTGACTAGATAGATAGATAGATAGATAGATAGATAGATAGATAGATAGATAGATAGATAGATAGATAGAGTACAACTAGAACCACCCCACACCAGCCACGACCTGGGGAGGGGATTCTGGGAGTTGTAGTCTAAAAGAGGCAAGGCATGTCTCCGAGCTCCTTAACCCCCCCCCCCAAAAAAAAAATTCCTTGTAATGCCACACACCCGCCTTTGACCTGGGACAGGTGTCTTTTTGGGAGAGGGGAGGTCGAGACAGTCTTTAGGACAACCCCCCGGCCTTCCCTTCGTCCTCCCTCCCAACACAACGTGTGTAAACCCCCCCCCATCGACACCCCCCCCCCGTTCCCAGGTGCGCATCCCTCCGAGAGCAGGGACTCACCTGGCCGCTCAAGTGCCGGTTTGGGGAGGGGGGGGGCAGGAGGGAATATAAGGGTCAGTTTTTTGGGGGGGGGGATTTTAAAAAGGGGGCAGGAAGGGTGTGCGTGTGTGCGTGTGCATAGGGGGGGTGCCGGCCTCTTCCTCCTCCTCCTCCTCCTCTTTTTCTTCTTCTTGCTCCGCCGGACGTCCTGGGGCTCCGTCCGAAGCAACGTGGCCGATCCTCCAGAGGGAAAGAGTCCGCTCCCAGGCGGAGAAGGAAAGAGAGGGAAGGGAGGAAGGAAGGAGAAGAAGGAAGGAGGGAAGGGAGGAAGGAAGGAGGGAGGCCGAAACCGCCGTCGGGGCGGGGAAACGGCGGAGGCGGCGCCGGGGCAAGGTGGACGCCCAGGTGCCTCCCTCGGAGCCCGGCCTCGCCCGGCCGGCCGGCCGCCATTCCCTCCTTCCGTCCCTCCCTTCATCCCCCCCTCTTTCTTTCTTTCTTTCTTTCTTTCTTTCTTTCTTTCTTTCTTTCTTTCTTTCTTTTCCTCCCTCTCTTTCTTTCTCTTTCTTTCTTCATTCCCTCCCCTTCCTTTCTTTCTTTCCTTTCTTTCTTTCTTTTTTTCTTTTTTCATTCATCCCCTCCCTCCTTTCTTTCTTTTTTCTTTCTTTCTTTCTTTCTTTCTTTCTTTCTTTCTTTCTTTCTTTCTTTCTTTCTTTCTTTCTTTCTTTCTTCCCTCTCTCTTTCTCTTTCTTTCTTTTCCACCCACCCTCCTTTCTGTTTCTTTTTTTCTTTCATTCATTCCCTCCCTCCTTTCTTTCTTTCTTTCTTTCTTTCTTTCTTTTCTTTCTTTTCCACCCACCCTCCTTTCTGTTTCTTTTTTTCTTTCATTCATTCCCTCCTCCTTTCTTTTTCTTTCTTTCTTTCTTTCTTTCTTTCTTTCCCTCCATTCCTCCTCTCTTTGTTTCTTTTTTTCCTTTCTTTCCCTTCCTCTTTTCTTTTTTTTTCTTTCTTTCTTTTCCTCCCTCACTCCCTTTTTTCTAAAAATTATATTTTAAAATTTAAAAGAGAAAGAAGCCAGGAATTATTAAAATGCTTGGAGCTTCAAAAAAAAAAAACAACCCCCCACCCTGAAACTTTAAAACTTTATATATATATATTAAAAATGCATTTTCATACTTTAAAATTTAAAAGAGAAAGAAACCAGGAATTATTAAAATTCTTACAGGTCTTCTTTAAAAAATAAACATGCCATGGAAGATGTGCTTATCAGGTGTGCTTATCAGTCCCCACTAACAAGCCTGCTTGTGCTTTTTCTTATCAACCATACCTCCTGGAGTAGCAGGAAGCAACACAGTTATTAAAACAAACATGTAACAGTAATATATTGTCTGGCTGCCAGTTGCCAATGTAAAAAGCCAAAATGTATCGATCGCCAGGAAAAAGATCAGGCCAGGCCACTCCACCAGCGGTGCAAAATGCCGCCTCTTTCCCTGTGTTGTCACACCATAACTTTCAACCACCACTGGTTGCATTCCCCTTGACGGGCCTTTCCCTATCATTTACAAGTTCGTGAAGTACCAGTGTATCCTTTCTACAGTCCGTGGCTGCCATCACCCATTACTTATGGTGCATTAAAAAAAATACTGATTAAGGGTGAAAATGTGAATGCTCTCCCTCATAGAACCATAGAATGGTGAAGTTGGAAGAGGCCTCCAAGGCCATCAGGCAAACCACCACCACCCTTCCTCCATGCAGGAATACACATCAAAGGATTTCTGCCAAGTGGTTGTCCAAATTTCTCTTGAATGCCTCCAGTGCTAGAGCACTCACCCCCACTCGGGGCTGTTGGTCCCATTGTCATACTCTTCTAACAGTTAGGAAGTTTTTTCCTGAGAGTCAGGCAAAAGCTGGGCTCTCTCAACTTGAGCCCCTAGTTGCGCGTCCTGCAATGATCGAGAACAGATCCTGCCCTTCCTCTGTATGACAGCCCTTCAAATATTTGAAAAGTGCTATCATATCAGGTTGATCTACTTGGCATTTGGGACAAGCAGACCGACTCTCATTCCTGTAGCTTGCATCTGGCGTTGCTCTTTTGCAGATGGAAGACTTTTCAACACGCATGTTGCTTAGCTCACTGAAGCTTCCTTACGATCTCACAGACAAATTTCCTAAGAACTTTTTCACTTGCTAATTTTCCCAATGTTTGTTTCTTATCAGGCATGTACCCTATGCCTCTCTGTGTATTTGGCTAATGTGACCTGGACTCAGATAGGTTTTTGTTTGATTCTCTTCCTGGTTCTGATACAGCTTCTGTATCAGGGCAGATTTGACGCCAGTAGGCACACCCTTCTGAATAACACAGCTGCTGCACCGCTTATGAAACAAGTTGCTATGAAGCAAAAGGGAGAAAAATGATACATTATGGAGCCAAATTTATTAAATGTCCAAGTTCAATCATGTACAGCATATGCAACAAAAATAATGTTTCTAAATTAAACTGTATTTAAAGGAGCACACACAGACACACACACACACACACACCACTCTTTTGATGGAGATTAAACTGTGTAGGAAAATATGCAAAGCTTTTAAATCTAATACTTGATCACAGCAGGATCCTGTATCCACGGTTACTGGGACTTAACATCAGTTTCTATCTATCTATCTATCTATCTATCTATCTATCTATCTATCTATCTATCTATCTATCTATCTATCTATCTATCTATCTCTATCTATCTATCTATCTATCTATCTATCTATCTATCTATCTATCTATCTGGTCTCCCATAAACTCAGGAGTTCTGCTGCATGTTTTAGCAATTTAACGAAAGAAATTTTTAGAAATTTCCACCTCTGCTTGCAACAGACAGTACTTGTGGAAGTGTCTTCAGTTTCAGCAAGGCTAAAAGTCATGCCAATTTGTGTTACTATGCAAGGAGATTTCTCCCAGAAAGTGTTCAACTCATTACTAATTTTTTTCAATGATGTTTCCGTTAGCTCACCTTTCCAGACAATTAAATCTGTTCTGCCTTCTGCTTACAGCCAGCTAGCCAGAGCTTGTACCCCATGTCCTTCCTAGCTTTCCATTTTGCTCTTTCCACTTTCTTCTCTGCTACATCAGCCACCATAAAAGTACTGAAAGAAATGCCTAAGCAAATTTAAAAAGCTGACTCTAAGATGGAGGACTCGCGCTAGCTGTATTCAGACTGACGACGCTGTTTGGATGAGGAGCGAAACGTTTCTGTCTCCTGAGAAAAAGAAGTCCAGTAGCCATCACTCAACTTCCAGATAAACTCACCTGGATGATGGAGAATCTTCACGGACAAGTTAAAAAACAATTTTAAAAGATTATCATTTATCATTCCTGTAATATTTATTTAGGTATAAGCACATCATCTATCATAGGTGACCAAAATAAATAGATAAATGAGTTGGTAAGCAGGTCATGGAAGTCCAAATAGTGATTATCCCCCTGGCTGCTGACATAAAATTAATTACTAGCCTAATATTGCACATCTAGCTCCTTGCTAAACATTTTAGCCCATAATTACCCTATCTGGGTTTTATGTGTTTCTTTCCATATCCTATGTTAAAAGATGGAGACATTTTCCCAAATAAAATAATGATGATGAAAGACTTCCTTGCATCTCTGTTATGAAGTCAGATTTTGCTTCATTTGTTTCAGGGACCCGTGCGTAGCTCCCAGGAAGTGCTGAGACTGTGATGTTTAAGGAGGATTGCTGCATAGAGCTTAAGTGCCCGCCTTTCGTTCTGAAACACGGAGGCCTGTTAACATGAAAGCACACGTTACCTGTAATAAAGAACCAAGGCATATAATTAAGCTTGGAGATAAGCTTGGAGAAAGCAAGCAAGAAAAGGAGGTTATATCCAATATCCGGATCTCTCTTTTGGTGGCTTTTGCCAGACTCTTTTTCTAGTCATGGCTTAAGTAAAGAGATGTGAGGTCTCTGCGGAGGTCCTTTGTATTCTAACAGGAAAAAAACAGGGCAATAGCAAAAGGGCTTGGGTAGAAATGGAAAGCTTTTGTCTCTATAATTATTATGTGCGGGGAGCTGCAGCTGAGCTCCAAAATAGGTGGCTGGATCATGTAAAACAAAAGATTAGAGAGCAAGGAATGGCAAACCTGCCTTGTAGGGGGGAAAATTCAATAAACAGGATTATTATATATGAACAAGAAAACCTATTAAAAGTTCATTGCATAATAATAAGACAGTGCAGCAGAGGTTCAGTGCAGCCACTTAAAACAGCCGTTCCTGGAAGAAAAGGGGGGGGAGCAATTCCCGAACAAGCTAGTGCATGCTGAAGTATTAGCTATCTTTCCCTTATGTTAGGCAGGCCAAATTACTTAGCCAAGACTCAGTCTTCTGCTTGCCTGTTGCCAAACTCCCAGCAGAAGTGTGGGTTTGTGGAGATCTCATTTTTTTTTTAATCCAGCATCGCTGTTAAGGACATGTGGTAGAGACCTTGCTGTTTACTATGCCACTGCATTGGCAAGGATCTATTACCTACAACACATTCTGATTGACTTTCCTATTTATGCCAGTGCAGTAGAGCTCCAGGAAAGCCTGGTGTAAGTCCCAGGTGTTCCCAGTGCAAAGATTAGAAAGAAAGAACAACACTGCAGAATAAATAAATACAATAAAAACAACTGAAATAAAGCACCCCTGTCCTCTCTCGTTCTCTCTCTCTTAGGAGCATGTGCTAGTAGCTCAGCCCAGGAGGTCTGGGGTGTGGGCCAAGTGATAACAGGCTCCGCACCTCCTGGAAGGAGGATAAAATGCTTTTCCATGTTCTTTGCCCAATTGTGTGGCCACAATGAGAGAGAGAGAGAGAGAGAGAGAGAGAGAGAGAGAGAGAGAGAGGATGAGGATGAGGATGAGGATGAGGATGTGCCGTTTATCGTGCCCAAAAGGCCCAAGCTTAGAAAAGGTATGGGTTTGGGCTTCAAACTACCAGAAAGTGAATGCTTTGATTCAAAGGGACGTTCCTGAATTTGGGAAAAGGTGTATGTTTGTTTGTCTGGACACACACAGTATGCGTACACACACAAAGGAGACAGTATGAGCAATTTCCTCTTCCTGCCTTTGTTTTCAGCCTAGACAGCTTTTGCAAAATCTTCCCTATTCATGCTGAGTTTGGCACAATTTCTCCCCCTTGCTCACGACATGCTACCAGAGAGAAGGAGCCCCCATCCTGCCAATTGCAAAAGGAGACTAATAGCCAAGGGTGCTACTGATTAGTATAATTTTAAACCAGGGTAAACTTGACAGGAGAGCCCCTTCCGTGGCTCAAGCCAACCCCAGTGCAAAACAACAGCAGTTGGAAGCATATCTAAATTTACAACTGACTTTGCATAGAACACTGTTTCTCTTTGTCCTTTAAGCTTAAAGATGTGATGACCCTACATCTACCTTGGAAGCTGGGAAATTCAGCTGTGGTCCCTTCAAGGCAGAGATCCCATTTCTGTCCTGTGATCTACAATCAGGCTGTACTTGCAACCCAAGCAAAACCTAGAAGCTGAGATCCAGAGGTAGGCTTGTACATAAGATCCAAAATACTGTAGGGCGATCCCATTCTGTGCCTGTCAATCTGAACATATATAGAAGTTTTCTCCACACCCTCTTCTGAGTAATCCAGGTGTGTCGGCGAGACTATTTTAAGCAACGTTCAATATGCATGTCTCAAAGGTTCAGATGGAGTTGTTAGGCTCCGTCAAATGAAGGAGAGGCAGGTTGCACGGAAGCAAAACTGTGCCTTCTGTGAGTGAATCTTTGTAAATTAGGGAGTGACACTCCTCATTAGAACGGCTGAAATTCTCGCGGTATGCAGTTGATAGAGCGGCAGGGTGGGTTGTGATGAGCACTGGGAATTGTGGCACGGGAGCATTTCAGCATGCTGATAGCTCACTGGTTTAAGACAGAGCCAGAGGGACCTCCTGGGAGAAGAGCCAGCCTGGGTGACCTTGGGAACAACCCATACTCAGTTGCCTTCAGATGTCTGGAAATCTCTTTATTTTCCTTCTGCAGAAAATGCTTCTGGAAAACCTGTCTTGACTTTATATCTCAGGAACTCATCAGGATTTCCTTCTTGGGAAATTAAATAGCCTTTAGCGTCCAGTCGGCTACCCAAATATAGCCTAGCTTGACCCTGGAGGAAGCAACGGCTCCGGAAGGGTCTTTGTTTCTTTACTCCTTTTAAAAAATCCTGGCTGAACCTGGGACCTTTTGCATCCAAAACATGGGTTTGAGACCGGTGAGTGACAGCATTGCCTTGGCTATTAGTCATGTGGCATTTCCTGCCAAAGACATGTAATGTGAGCTGCAAATCAAAGAGGCCACTGGCAAAAGTGGCAGTTAAAACACAACAAGCCAGCATGCCTTAAGACTGCTGGTGCTGGTTTGTATATTGTTTTCTCCTCCATTTCCTAAATTCTCACAGTCAATAAAGCAATTGCATTGTATGCAGTTATTTGGTCTTCTAATTACTACAGTATTAAAATGCTCATTACGTTCTGTGATTTGTTTTGGTTTTTGAAATTTCTCAGGGGGGGGCAGGCGGGGTTGTTTGTTTCTTCTGGAAAGAGACTAACCAAAGTGTATGGTGTTTTGTAAGACAGCTGTCTGGCCCCTTTCAAAACTCAGACGAAGGGACACCATACATGGAAAGTTTCGGGGACTTGAGAACTCGAATGGCCATCCGACTCATCTCCTCAAATAAAGGGGCAAAAACAGGAAGACAACATTACCAATATTGGTATAGGCTGTTTTGGGGCACATTTTTCTCCTGCTTTGACTTCTTTTGTGGGGAGACATGGCCATCTTTTTTTGGATATGGGTAACTCTTTGAAAGAGGCAAAGTTAGTAGAAATTATCTCTCTCTTTTTTAGATTCCCCACTTGAGCCTCTTTGAGAGGGGCTGCATGTGATGATCCAGAGGGTCCCTTCCAGCTCTGCAGTTGATGATGATGATGATGATGATGATGATGATGATGATGATGATGATGATGATGATGATGATGATGATGATGATACCAGAGCTCAGAAAAGTAACTCTTCCAGATTATATCTCCTCAGAATCTCTGCTGGCCCTGGGGAGAGAGGCTTCTCAGCATGGTTGGATGCTCCTGAACTCAAAACGAAGGAACAGCTCTGAAAATACTGCATTATTGTACATCCGAGTGGCAGGACTGCGCCGTAAATATCTCCCCTCACCCTATCAATCTCTAATCATCAATGATGCCGGGATGTTGTTTGGCTGGCAGGCAGCCAGACTTCTTATCTTTAGCCACGGCCTTGCAGAGGGAACTCAGCGTTCTCTTGGTTTTCATGCCAACGGAGATACTCAGGGCCTGGGAATCCCTCCCGTGGCCTTTGGTTGCCGTGGAAACTATCCCTGTGTTCCTTCTTGCAGGTTTATGATTTCACACATGCAGAAGCGAGAGAAAGAGGCTTGCAGGCGAGATCGGTTTTCAATGCAGACTCAACGTTGCTGTGCAAAGTTTCTAGGCCTCATGTCACCACTTTATAGCAAGGGAAAGATGAAGGTAAAGGTTTCCCCTGACAATTAATCCATTTCCAACTCTAGAGGGTGGTGCTCGTCTCCATGTGTAAGCAGAAGCGCCCAAGTCTGCTCATAGACAAATATTTCTGTCATCATGTACTCAGCATGACTAAATACACAATTGCATGGAATGCCGCTACCTTCCCACCAACCTGGTACCCATTTATTTACTCCTTTTTGTATGTGCCTTTGAACTGACAGGTTGGCAGAAGTTGGGCTCACCCTACTGGACAGATTCGCACTGCCAGCCTTCTGATCAACAAGCCCAGCGGTTTAACCCACAGTCCTACCTGTGCCAAATGTTTAAAAAAAACATGAAATCTCTTGCTTTGAATTATCTGCAGGGAGCAGAAGAAGGTTTGTGTTTGCTAGGAGAAGCCTTGCTCCTTGGAGGTTGCTCTGCAAGCTAAAAGGGTGAAGCCCATCCTGAGTTCATCAGACCCTGGAGAACGTTTTGGCAGGAGTTTGGTGGCTTATTTTGGGAGAGAGAGAGAGAGAGAGAGAGAGAGAGAGAGAGAGAGAGAGAGAGAGAGAGAGAGAGAGAGAGAGAGAGAGAGAGAGAGAGAGATGGTTGGACCAGAAAGGCTGCAGGAACCTTGCTGGAACCCCATGACATCACAAAATGAAGTAACTGGCAGGGCGGTTGTGTGGAAACAGTAAATGGAAAATACAATGCAAGCCAAACAGCAGACATAGGACTAGGGCATGCCAGAAATAGTACATTCTGAAATTAGCACTGCCTTTTCCCCTAATTCACATTTCCTGAAATAACATCCAAACATCTATCAGCAAGTCTCTCTCTCTCTCTTTTGGAAGGATCTCATCCACTGGTCCAGGTGTTGCATCCAGCAAACAGATTCAGCCCATTGATGTGGTGAGATGAGCTCTCAATCCAACTTGGTGCATGCAACACCTCAGGTGACTGGGGATGCAATGCCATGAGTGTTTGCCGAGCGTCTGTTCTCCTTAATGGTGCAGTGGTGAAACTGCACTACTGCAGTGAAGGCTCTGCATGCAATCTGAGTTCGGTCCTGGACGCAGTTCGCTGGCTCGAGGTCGGTTCAGCCTTCCAGCCTCCCAAAGTTGGTAAACACAGTACCTAACTTGTCAAGGGTGGAGGACAATGTGCAAGCCACTTAATTAAATTGTAAGCAGCCCAGAGGGTGCTTTTTTAAGCACTGTGGGGAGGTATATAAGCAGCATGTTATGGTTTTGATTAACGTACCAGCTTCTAAATGGACATTATCAGAAAGTTTCCTGCCATCCACACAATGTCCCTCCGATCTCTCTTCATAGAGTGCTTCTCCCTCCCTACCCTACAATTTTCCACTCATTTTGTCCCTCCTGAAAGTGTGACTTATTTTTAGTATTGCTGTTTACCAGTACCCCCCATTTACAGCCAATGTCTATTGTGAGAGCTGTCAGTTAGCACTCAGGTTTTGTTTTTGTTTTTTTAAAAGCTCCATCAGATAAACAGATTACTTAAAGAAAAGGGGGATGGTTTTTAGATAGCCATTTGGACCCAAAACTGAGCAAGCTTTGCACCCGTTCGGCACCCACCATCAGAAAGCTGGGCGGAACCAAACCTCTAGCTGAAAGTGTGTTGTGTTAAAATGCATGGATTTTCACTGAGTTTTTGCCGAAACTTCTGCCCAATTTGCTTACCTGTCAGTTAACACAAGGAAGACACTTTTCAGGCTGACTCTCCCAGTGTATGTTGTGATAGTTCAAGTTTGATTCAAAAATACTGCCAGAGTCAGTTTGGAAAAGGAGCCAAGATCTTTAATTTTCCCCAAAGGCAATATGGATTTCAAGAAAAGGTTGAGAAACACCGCAGTCCAGTGTCCTGCGTTTGCCCTTACTGTACTGGGCACCATGAGAAGAGGCTATTTTTGCAGGCATGTCATTTATATTAACTCTGGGAATTCCTACCATCACCCTGCCTTTGACATTTAATTCAACAAGAGATGTAGTAAATGTGTGTGTGTGTGTGTGTGTGTGTGTGTTGTGTTGTGTTGTGTCGTTACAGTCGTGACCGACTCTACGTGACTCCATGTCCATGGAGTTTTCTTGGCAGCAGTACTGGAGTGGTTTGCCAGTTCCTACTCCAGGCGCCTACAGCACCTGGTATTCCCTGGTGGTCTCCCATCCAAGTACTAACCAGAGCCGACCCTGCTTAGCTTCTGAAATCAGGCGAGATCGGATGCACTTAGGGCATCTAGGCAGCTGTGTACACACACACACACACACACACACACACACACACACACACACACAGAGAGAGAGAGAGAGAGAATATGCCGTATCTATTTATATACAATGTTTATTTCCTGTATTTTACTTTCCGTACCAAGTTGGAATGATTAGCTTTCCTGGCATGGGAAATCGTTCTGCCTATTAATAGTTCGAGGAGGATGTCAACCTGTGGGCCTTCGGATGAAAATGTTGCGCTTGAGAGGCAAGGCAACGTTGGGAGCCGATGGGGATGAGCTAAATGCTTCCGGTCCAGTAAATGCCTTTTCATGGAAATCGTAGGACCGTTGAGTTGGAAGGCTGGTTTTCTCTTGGTTTCATCACACGCTTCCTTAACTAGGGTTCTACAGTGCAGTGGTTATTGTTGGGTTGTAGATTTTTAAGAGACCATGTTAAAGGCTTTGGTTAGTGGACAGACCACATCAACTGATGGGTGAATCACTCCGTTGCCTAATTTGTACTGCACATTCATTTATGTTACTTCCAAACGGGATGGAGGGACGGCATCGAAGAGTCCTGTCTGACAACATGGGGAGCTGTTGCCATTCACGGTACATGGACGAGAACCAAATAACTCAGTGCCACACATTTTTTAAGGTAGCAAAATGCAAAATTGAAAATTCGTGGAGGAGGGTTGGTATATATTTGGGAGTGGGTCTCCTTTCCCCAGTTATGAAGCCTTTATTTATTTATTTATTTATTTATTTATTTATTTATTTATTTATTTATTTATTTATTTATGCATGCATGCCAAGGCAGCTTACAGGATTTGCTAAAGAAGGACTGCTGCTTTTAATTGCAGCAAGTCTGCCAGTAAGTGTCGCTAGAGATCTACAAGAGTTGGAGGGGACTTAGCCAAAAAGGTTAAAACAGTGAAATAAATAAAGGCAACGGCCTTGTGATGTAGAGAAGAGCCATTGGAAACTCTCAGGTAAGACTAGAACTTGGAAAAGTTGGGGGTGGGGTTGGAGCCATGGGAGCTCGCTCTGCTGCGTGGCACCCGGGATTTGAACCACCGAGCTGCCGACTTTGCAGCTGACACTTTTCGGAAGCCTTAGTCCGCTGAGTCACCATGCCCCTATTTATGGTACCACCGTAAAAAGTGGGAAGGTAAAAACAGTGTTTCCTTACAGCCATGCTGGCCACATGGCCACAGATTTGCACAACAGTGGCTCTTTGGCTTGAATACATAGATGAGCACCACCCCTGGAGTCAAACATGACTAACACACATGTGCAGGGGCAACCTTTACCCTTTTTTATAATACTAGTTGCGTGTTGATGTCCTTAATGGCATGCATGCATAGGACATCAACACGTAACTAGTATTATAAGATGTAACTAGTATCATAATAAGACATTGTTTCATATATATATATATATATATATATATATATATATATATATATATATATATATATATATATATATATATATATATATATATATATATATATATATATATATATATATATATATATATATATATATATATATATATATATATATATATATATATATATATATATGCATGTTAGGGTGGATTCGGGTTTCTTCCCGTGTAGAAATCTGTTGTTGTTTTGGCGACGTTTCGACGAGGTCTCACTTGAAGCTTTGCTTCAAGAAGAAAGAAGCCAGAACACCAGCCTGAAGATGACGAGTGAGACCTTGTCGAAACGTCGCCAAAACAACCAGATTTCTACACGGGAAGAAACCCGAATCCACCCTAACATGCATACCTATACCCGTGAAAATCTACGAAAACACACACATATATATATATATATATATATATATATATATATATATATATATATATATATATATATATATATATATATGATCCCTGAAAGACAACAAAACATTCTTAAAGGAGCCTTGGTTGAAAGATGCCATAGGGTACAGAGGGCAAGCTGGTAGGCTCTCACGGCATTGCCCCATGAGCAGACCTCGTGGTTCCTTCGGTTAGGAAAAGCAGCAGAAAGCAATAAAAGGTGACCCCCCCCCTCCCATTTTGAAAAGACGACCCCAGCCCATCTGGAACAGCGGTTGTCCAGTGGGAAGCTCCTCCAGGCTGCTTTGAGCATAGAGAGCAGACGGTCACAATGGTTTTGTGTGTGTGTGTGTGTGTGTGTGTTCATTAATCCCTTCCCGATATTGTACGTGAAAAATGGTCATTTTCCTTACTGGCGCTGGTCTCCTAGTAAACAAATGGCTTCACTTCACCAAGAGGTCACGAGGACTTCCTGCTGGATGGGAGCCTGTTTATTTCACACACCGCCTACTCAAGCAAAGCAAGGGGGTCAGAACAGCTGGTTCTATTTAACCAGGTTGTTTGCTTTCAACAGGGAAAAGAGGGAACTGACTTTCCTCTCAGTTCTCCCCCACCCCTCTTGTTCTGTGTGCTTTCCAGCCTTGAAATTAGTGGCCACTCAAAGGTCCTGTGATGAACAGCCCTGGATAAAGTTTGGCAGACTCAAGGTGGTGGCTTCCTTTATTGGATTGATCCCTCCTGTATTTGGCCTTCCTCTCTTCCTCCCCCCTTTGACTAATCCTACCATTAAAAACCTTTTCTCTTCTCAACATAGGTCTGAGGCACAACAGGGTCAGTTTAGCTGTCTGAGTGAGCATTTAGATTTCATTTGATCAAGGACACAGTTATTCACCTTCGTGGTGTTTCATGTTATCAATCACATTCCAAATCAACCAGCTTCTTCCCCTGTCAGCTTTTTTCATTGTCCTCCTGTCATGTCTACGCCTAATGCCCAAGAAAACTGGAATGTAGATTATTTTGACTTTGGTCTCTGGGACCAATTAAGGGCCTTTTCCTCATTCTTGTATAGCTGCCTTTAGTTTCCAACCTTTTTCTGATTTCTTGGCGGCAGAAACCGTTTTCCAGTTTCGAGAGACCATTGGACCAAGGGCCAGACTTTCTATCTCAAATCCAGAGCTCTCCTCCCTGGAAAAACAAAAAAAGATAAATGCCCGCTCTAACGAATTGGAGGAATGGAAAAGCAGAAGTAGACCAATCTCCCCTTCCATGTTTGGCCCTGGTCCCAATCCAGAAACCTTTTTGTTGTTGTTATGAAATCTTCCTTGACCCTACATGGTCCCGTTTCTGGCGTTTTGTTGTCTTTAAACAACATCCTGCTGGACGTGCTTTACGGAGGGACACGGAGGGATCAATTTGTGTTCCGGCAGAAATATTCTCCAGAAGAAAAGAAGGAACAGAAGGGAGGGAAGGAGGGAAGAACCAGAAGGAGAGTTTCGCAGGGTAGCGTGGGAACAACACAAGGCGATGCTGTCATCCTCCAAGCAGGAAATGCACCAGGCTTAGGGCCTTTATACACGACCCCTAAGCTCCGCAGGAAATGGCTGCAAGGTCCGGACCTTACAAGTGTTTTCCCACCAGCTCCGGACTTTGCAGACAATTAAGTGCGACCCCGCCCACCTAAGCGCGACCCAGCTGCACTTTCTTGTACCTGCTTGAGGTGGGTGAAAATCCCCAGGTCCGGATTTAATCTGGTCAGTGCGGGGCTCTCCTGGCTTCTGCTTGTGTTTTTTTTTTGCCTCCTGCCCCTTTAAGAGAAGAGGTGGGAGGAAAAAAAGCAAGCAGAAGAGAAAGGGAAGAGAAACAGAAGAGAAATGGAGCTCTGGGAGGCTCCTCCAGGTGAGCTGCATTTTCCCCCCCTCTTTCTCTGGTGGGGAGGAAGGAAGGGCAACGAACCCCTAAGATCTTTGGTCCGAATTTAAGGGACCAGCGGATCTTAGGGGTCGTGTGAAAAGGCCCTTAGATGCTGTTCCCCTCATTTGCCCAGTGCATTCGCATTCTGGAAAGCTATTTGACTTATAAAGGACACATTTCCTTCTTTTCTCCATTCCTCCCTCCCTCCCTCCTGCAGCCTGCCTTGTTTGCTCCCCCCCCCCAGGCCATTTCCCCAGGGGGCACTCACATGATAAACTATGATGAAATCATCCCTTGCGACACTTTAAAAAAAACAAACCTATGATTTATGAAAGAGGTGGAGAGTTACAGTCTGGAATTTTGTTTCAGTTCAGTTGGTTAAAAAAAAATGGTAGCACTTCACATCGGCTCGACACTTCCAAGCCTACGAAGCTCTTCAAATGCTGGAACCGCAATCACAGATCTCGTGGATCGGTCATCCCGGCAGCCAAAGGGGAAATAAGTCGGGATTGTTGTTCTCATTCAGAAGTTGGGGGAATTAATTTGGGGAGAGGTGCGTCCTCAGATCCCTTACCCAATGAAGCCATCCCCCCCACCACCACAAAGTCCAGAGGCACATGGAAACATTCAAACATTGAAGCAAATTCCCCCTTCACCTGGCAAGGTTTTAAAAACTAGAGATGGACTCTCCCCCCTCCCCCCTTATGGAAACTCAAGACTTGAGCGCAGAGGAATTGAGGGCAAGACATTTTGGAGAGGTCTCATTCATAAGGTCACCATACGTTGGAGGAGACTTCACGGCACTCAACAACAGCAGCAGCAGCAGCAGCAGCAGCATTAAAAGCCAACATGTTCTGTCCCCTTTAAAACTGGGTGTTCCTCGGTGGGTACATAGAATTCTAGAATCACAGAACGACTGGGTTGGAAGGGGCCTCTTAAGACCATCCAGTCCAGCCCCCTGGTCACAGTAGGGATCCAGGCCAAAGCGGATCTGCCAGCTGGGGGTCCAATTTTCTCTTGCACACCTCCAGCGAGGAAGGGCTCCCCTCTGCTCAAGGTCATGGGTTCCCTTATTGTACTGCTCTTACAGTCAAGATGTCCCCCCCCCCCCGATAATCAACCTGGATTCTGTATTCCTGCCTATAAAGCCCATTATGACGTGTCAAGAACAGAACTTGCTTTTCCTCTACAGTGGTACCTTGTATAAAGGAATTCATTCGTTCCAAATGAAATTCTGTTAAGCAAATTTTCCTTTAGACAAATTTCCCATAGGAATGCATTGAAAACAGAGTAATCCCTAATCACGGCCATTTTTATGTTGTACAGATTCATCCCATAGGCGATTCTGTTCAGCAAATTTCCCCTATCTCCGGAATTCTTTATGTTGTACAGATTTTATGTTATACAAACCATTTGTTATACGAGAGTCCACTGTATATCACTGCCTTTTAAGTACAGTATTTGAAAAGTATTTCTCCTCTCTCTCCTCAGTCTCCTTTTCTCAAGGCTAAGCCTGCCCAGGTCTTTCGGCTGATCCACCTGGGCTTGGTTTCCAGCCCCTGGATCATCCTTGTTGCCCTCAGCTGAACTTTGTCCAGTTTGTCAGCGTCCTTCTTGAAGTGCAGTGTCCAGAACTGGACACAGGACTCAAGATAAGACCTAACCAGTGCTGAATAGAAGAGAAACAGTACCATGCAAGAGGTAGAGACAATGCTACTAATGCAGCCGTGTGTTACAGTGGTGTCATGTTTCCTTCCAGCAGCCCCTACTCTGGCTATCCCTTTTTCTTCTCCTTTCACATATCTGGAAAATAGCCTGAGATGGGGGGTGCGTGGAACATTAGCAATAAACTGATAAGAGGGATGATTTATTAACGGAAACTTACAGAGAGTAGCACTAGCACTAATCTTTTGCAACCAAACCAACCAATAATTCTATGGCATCCTTGAGAATAGACAAGTTTTACCTAGCAAAAGGTTTTGGGGATGACAGCTGGATGTATCTACACTGTAATTAAATGGGTTGCAGTCTGCAAAGGCTTGTTCCAATTTTTTTTTAAAAAAAATGTGTGTGCCCCAAAACCCTTTGTTATTTTTCATGTAAACTTTCCTTTGTATTCATCACACAGTTTAATGCAGGATTCACTGCCAGTTTCCGATTGCCATCTTTCCTAAAGAGATCCAATCCTAATAGAGGTAGTACACTAATTTTGGATTTAACACATATACTGTAATTTGCACTGTGCAATTCTACTCTAATTAGGGTAGTATAAATGACGCGCCAGGCACATGGTGTGTGAAGTGACTCCTTGTTTACAGCCAAATGCACTCTTGAGGGTTTGGTTTGGTTTTCAAATCAGTTTTCATTCTACAATTTTGCAAAGATGAATGAATGCTAAACAAACACCAGCTGCACAACAAAGGTGTGGAGGGAGCTTTAGAGGCTGGTGGGAAAATGGGAAGCTCCGTGTGGGCCCAAATTGTGCTGCTGAGTTGCAATGGGGAAAATATTGCAACTCTAGGATCAAGCACCTTCTAGGGACCTCCTGGAAAAGTAGGGAGGTGTGATCTCATGGGTTCAAGTCAGTGATGGGATATGGATGGATTTCTGGGTGAAGAGTAATCCCTGCCATTACCTTGCAGGGAAGGATGGAAGCCTTGACCTAACACCAGGCAGCTGTGGAATGCAGCTGTGCGACCTAACCGATCCACCTTCAACAGCGGAAGGGCAGCGTTCTCTTGTCACTCCTATCCCGAGACCTGGTGGGTCATGATAAGCCCAGCACATCATCCCAATGAGAACGTGACCCATGCACGTTGTTAGTCTGTGGAACTCCCTGCCACAGGAGGTGGTGATGGCATCTGGCCTGGATGCCTTCCAAAGGGGTTTGGACAGATTCCTGGAGGAAAAGTCCATCACAGGTGAGAAACCATGATGGAGATGTGTCATCTCCAGGCTTAAAACCGGGGTCCTTCAAGGGCCAGATGCAGGGGAGTGGTATCAGGACACAGATGTCTAGTCTCATGCGCTCCCAGAGGCATTTGGTGGAGTCGCTGTGAGATACAAGAAGCTGGACTAGATGGGCCTTTGGCCTGATCCAGCATGATGACTCTTCTTATATTCTTATGCCATGACCTCCAGGAGATGGTAATGATCCTCCAATGCGCAAAGTCCAAAACAGCCCAGAAATTAAACTTTGGGGGGGGGGGAACTATCCCTAAGAGCCATTTGTTACAGAAAACAGTCCAAGACCGGGACCTTTTCCCGAGTCACTGCATTTGGAAAAAGCCACTTTTAAGTATTATTGTTGTTACTGTTATTTGGCTGCAAGGGGAATAGAAGCAATGTGTCTCCGCAAGAGAATTTTTCCAGAAGAAGAAGAAGAAGAAAAAGAGGTTCTTGAAGGCATCTGTCTAAAATGGAAAATGTTTTGAAATGAGATGAGGTTGGGGGGGGGGGAGGGTGAAAGGGAAAAGTTTGATCTGGCAGCTTCTCAGCAAAAGAGGCTGGATAGTTTTAAGAGATGTCAGGCCACGGCCAGCAGGCGGGAGGCGTGTGTGTGTGTGTGTGTGTGTGTGTGTGTGTGTGTGTGTGTGTGTGTGTGTGTGTGTGTGTGTGTGTGTGTGTGTGTGTGTGTGTGTGTGTGTGTGTGTGTGTGTGTGTGTGTTGTGTGTGTGTGTGTGTGTGTGTGTGTGTGTTGGCTACTTGTTAAGATGGTATGGGAAAAGGAAATCATCTTAGAACAATCTTGGAACCTCAGAGATGGAAGGGACCTTAGAGATCATTCAGTCCAAACCCTTTCAAGGAGGCTGAGAGGGAATCAAACTCCTTTTTATATTAAAAAAAAGTGCTCGACTAGCCTTTCCCCCCATGAATCTTAATTAAACCATGAAAAACCCAGCGCTGGAGTCATCCTAAATAACCTCAGCAGGTAACTGTGAGCTCAGAGTGCTCCAACGTCCATTCCTCTCTTATGGGGCGCCAGGTGGGGAGCTTAGTGGTGTAGTAGGCATTTGGCTGTGGAGCCAGACCTTAGGGGTTTGATTCCCCCCCCCCCAGTGCCTCCTGGGAGAAGAGCCAGCCTGGGGGGCCTTGGGGGCAAGAGGCCCAGTCCCAGGGCAGCCCCAGCAGAAGGGGATGGGAGGCCACCTCTAAGTTAATCTCTCCCTGGGAAACCCTGGAAAGTGTCATAATAAGTCAACGCACGTGATGGTCCATGGGTAGGGTTATACTGGCTGGAGGGCACGGGTGGTGGTGGTTTACGTGTTGAGCCAGCCTGCATGGCCTTGGGCAAGAGAGACACACTCCCAAGATACCCCCAGAAGAAGGGAACGATAAACCATTTCTATGCACACTCTGCATTGAGAAATCTGTACATTGGGTCTCACGTGACAGCAGACAATTCTTATTCGTCTCTACAGAGCTGGAGGAAACTCCCTCGCAAGGGTTGCCCGCGGTGGCTTGACCGAGGTTTTCCTAAGCTTCTCCTCCCTAATCTTCACTCCTACCTCCCTACTCCCCTTTTTGACAGCTTGGCCCTTGCATTGGGTCATGGTAACCAAAGTAAATCCTCAGGCATCCCATGCTTAAAGGCAGAGCAAGGGGGGGAAGCCCCTCGGAGGAGACGCTGTCATTCCGCACTGTCCAGGAAACCAAAAAACACACAATGAAAGCCATCACTGGCCTGGACTTCATTTCAGATGTTGCTTCTGTTGCTTTGCACACCGGGCATTAGGCTGGGAAGGGGGCTCTTTCTCCTGGGTTTGTTTCAATGCAGCTACCCTTGAGGGCATCTAGCTAGCATGCTTCGATTCACCCTGGGCAGGGATCTGGAAATATCATCAGGGCCCGGGGGGGGGGCAGTCTCGGAAGACCACGAGGTCCTCGTCACTGCTCATGCCCCTGGAGGCCGCGGTGCTGTCTCTACTGACCTCTCTGGCTGCAATTTCCTCCTTCTCTAAAAAAGCCCTCTCCTGACCTGTAATGGCCCGGCAAAAAAAAAAAATGTTTCCCAAATCTCCCCAATCCAGCATGTTTTTGCAACTCATCCAAAGTTGCTTATGTCTTTTTATTTAAAATGACAGCGACAAAGCCGGCAGGAAGTCAAGGAAAGGAAGGGTTGTATACCTGGCCATGGGGGGAGGGGGGAGAATGAAGGAAGCAGGGGTTGTCTCCCTGAGACATGGTTGAGGAGGCAGCTCGACCGCTGAAAACACAGTTTGATCGGCTGCTACGAAGAACACCAGCCAGTCTGTCATCACCCTAGGAGGCTGTGGATGAGACCTTCCTCAGCCGGTCCTCTTGATAATTTGTAGGACACCGTCCGCCCTCCTTGTGGCCCAATTTCCAGAGAGGAAGCCTTTCATTCCAAAGGATGCTGGCCAGGAAAGGCCATAAAGAGTCGTCATTAAATATAGATTGTCTTTTCTCTTCCCTTTGCTCAGCCCTCCTCCAAAGGCCAGGGCGAGCTCCGTTAGAGGGCAGTGGCAGCTTTTCCTTTGGAGGACAAAGCTTGCTTGAGTCTCCGTTTCAGGTCCTGCATGTTGGGGGATTTGGGGCGGATGAGGTGCAGGCCCCTCCGCTTCTCCCCGTTGCAGCTCCCGATCATCCGGCTCATCTCCTGGCAGAGCTGCTGAAAAGCCTCGTGGACGCCCTCGCCGTTCTCCCGGGCGGACACTTCCGAGTAGGTGCAGCCCAGCTCTTTGGCCAGCTGGCATCCCTCTTTGGTGGACACCTGCCGGGCTCTCAGGAGGTCCCCTTTGTTGCCCATGAGGGCCAGCGGGATGTTGGCGTTGGGGTGGATCTTTCGGATGTGATGGTGCAGAGGGCGGACAGCCCGGTAGCTCTGGTAGTCCGTGATGGAGTAGACGAAGACGAAACCGTCCGCCCAGTAGATGGAGCGGTTTATCTGCTCCTGACAGCAAATGGACTCGTTGTCGTCCTGTTATCAAAACCCAGAACAAAAGGTCATTAGGATTCAATGGCCGGGAAGAGAGGGCAACCCCAGGGGCACCACCAAAAACATCACCCCCCCCCAAAAAAAAAGTTGGGCTGTCAAGACCCCAAGATCAGACTTGTCTTTACAAATAATGCCTTCTTATCAAGGATATTGTATGCGGAATTTTTGGAAAGAACCTGAAGTGCCTACCGAGAGAAACTTTTGTGAAAAGATAAGAGAACGTATCGAAATCGACAGACTCTCCGGATATTTGAAAGGAGACTACGAAGAGACCTCCAAAAGAAGATGGCAAGAAGTAGTAAATTTACTAGTAACCTGATATGGTATCTGATTTTGATATGTATAATCATTTTTTACTTGATAGATCCAATGTCACTTTTTATATTGTACAGTATTCCTCATCCCCTTTTCCCCGCTCCCCCCTTCCTTTTTCCTCTAAAATCAATAAATTTTTTAATAAAAAACAACAACAATAAATAATGCATTCTTAGAGGTATTTTTTTCCTTGCGTTTCATTATTCGGTTGTATTTTAACATGCATATAGATTCGTTTTTTAAAGAAACGATTAACTTATACTGTCTTTAATTCTATCTCTTTTAATATGGTGAGCCGCCTTGTGACCCTTTGTTGGGAGAAAACAAAGTTTGGTATGCTCAGGACCCCTCCAGATGATTCCCCACCGGAAGTCTTGTATGGTTCCGTCACTTGCTCCCAAACGGAGACGTGGGCAGCCGTCACTTCGGTGACAACCCTGTGCCATCGGCAGTGGGCTCCCGTGACAGTAGGGAGGATGGGTGAAGGAACACGACTTCTCCTGGTCCTTTTTAAGGAAATATTCTCCAAAGGGATGCGGCAATCTTGCCTGCAAGCAAGATTTACCTCCCCATGTTGAAACAGCTATTTGGAAGCTAGTCTAAAGCAACTGTCGTACCTCCAATGAAACAAAAGGTGTGTCCTGGACTTGTAAGGAGATCTGCTCGCCATCAATTGTGAATTTTCTGGAATAGAGTGCACCTAGGAGGAAAAACAAACACACACACACACACACACACACACACACACACACACACACACATATATATATATATATATATATATATATATATATATATATATATATATATATATATATATATATATATATATATATATATATATATATATATATATATATATATATATATATATATATATATATATATATATATATATATATATATATATATATATATATATAATTGGGAAGGACCCCATGGGTCATCCAATCAAGTTGCCTTTAAGGAGGCCCATGGGGAGGGAGGGGGAATCAAACTCCCAACCTCTGATTCCACAACCAGAGATCTGAATCACGGAGCAGTTCTTCATAATAACCTTAGAACTGCAGGCCTGGAAGGGATCCTGTAGGTCAGTGGTAGCGCGAACCTTCGGCACTCCAGATGTTTTGGACCGCAACTCCCATAATTCTGAGCCTAGATTGCCAATGACAAAGGACTGTGGGAGTTGTGGTCCGAAAACATCTGGAGTGCCAAAAGTTTGCCACAACTGCTATAGATCATAAAGCGCAGCTCTTCCTTCAGAAAGCTACAGGTCCCATCATCCCACTCTCATGGGTCATCTGGGGATGACGGGAGTTGTACTGGAACTCTCCGGGAAGGTCAATTACAAAGAATGTATACTGTATTCCCTTAACATCAACTGTGGTCCTCCTTCCGGTGCATAAAAAGTGTCGCTAAGTCTTCATTTTAGAGGCGAATGACTAGCCCTCCCAAAGGACATAAAATGAAACATTTCATGGGCTCGTCTTCCTTCAAGCCAAGAAGCAAAACCTAATAACTCCTGCTGGATTTCTAAGAGCTGGGCAAGAGAGAGGAGATTAACAGACTTTGAATGACAATTTCTTCTTCTATGCAGCTACAATAGTGTAATTTAATCATCATATCCTCTTGCTGCCATGGGTAATGAAAAACGCTTTATCATTGGAATTTCTACTTTCAGAACTTCAGGGTGAGCGGGGGGGGGGGGGGGGAAGACAGCCGGTCAAGTTTTTTTTTCTCCTGTCATGAGAATACAGTTGAAGGAACAGCTCAATGCCGGTGCCTTGGGCTGCCAGCAAATGCATAGGAACCAGAGCAGTATAAAATGTAGGCTATTTTGACATGGGTGCCACGAGGTCATTGCTCTGTTCTTCTGAATATGACACATAAAACAGCACTACCACTTCCTGGTAACTGACTAGAAGCCAAACTACCCCAAGATTGTGGGTTAAAAGATCGCCTAGAAGTACATTCTGCAGAAATGCTAACCTGGTAAGTAAGTAAGTAAGTAAGTAAGTAAGTAAGTAAGTAAGTAAATGGTGAAAAAAAGGGGAGGAGTTAAAGACCAACTAGGGCTGCCCATATATATAAAACCTCTCACGGCCGGTCTGAGTCAAGGAATGGTCTCTTCATAGCAGGGCTTAAATGGTCATCTCCCCCCCCACACACACACACACTTTTCCTTACAGGCTGCCCCTGCTGGAGCTTTGGGGAAGTTACTTTTTTTTGGGTTTGTTGGGGCACGTTGATACTTCTGGTTCGCCCCTGAAAAGGGATTTTCTAATCCTCTTTCACAGTGGCCAACTCAGTTTCAACAGCACGAGCAGTTTGCACTCTGTTTCTAGAGAAAATGGAAAGCAAAGGGGAAAGATCTGTTTTGAGCGGATCTTTTCCGTAGGACTCCACTGGGCCCTGCTCTTCCGATGCAAGCAAGGATGCTTTGATCCTGGGGGTTTTTTTTAATTGCTGGGATGTGTCAAGCCGAATTCATGCCTCTGATCCTTTTCCATCGAGCGGGGGATATAACATAGACTCTCTCTCTCTCTCTCTCTCTCTCTCTCTCTCTCTCTCTCTTTTTTTTTTTTTTTTCTTGAAGGGTTAAAGATCGGGGTAAAGTACCACAAATAACAGAGCTTTGATTTATTACCCTTTTCAAAGCCAGAGGCTATGAACAGAACATACACACCTTTTCAGAGGCTTGAATGGTATCTTCCCTTGCAGGGAACCCACAGCACCAAAAGAAGTAAAAGATGCTTTGGAAAAGGGAGATCCTTCCACCTGGTATTTGCAAAGTCTGCTCTGAACAAGATGCAGCCACTCCTCCCATCTTATTTGGCACTTAAGAACCCTTGTCCTCCAGCCCCAGTTATCCTTCAGGGAGAACTCCAGTTAGACCAGAAATCTTGCGAGTTAACTGCACAAGCCCGCCCTGTTTTATTCAACAACAACAACAAACTTAGAACTGCTCTCTCCGGGCATAGCTGCAGTCCTTGCAGTAGTAGCTGGGGCATGTTCACCGCATGAATGGTTGTTGTTCCAAACCCTATCTATTGTAATGCAACATTTGAAAGAGGTTTGGTCTCGAACGAGCAACCAAGAGCCATCAACCTTACAAAACACCTGCTCTTCATTGGTAGGTATGGACTGAACCCAGTTGTTGGACATTTTTGGTCACTCCTTGTTAAGGAGTTGGCTCCAGTGCTGGTCATGGTGAGTCACTGCACTTCCACCTTCACCAGTCAAATCACCATTGGGTGTGTGTGTGGGGGGGCAGCATCCCCGTTTCCCACCCCCACCCCCTTTGGTCCTGGGGACCATAAAGAGCCAGCGCAGCTCAAAACCCGAGAATCAGCCTCCAGATCCAGACTTACCTGTGTTTGCTTCGTAGTCTCCGATGAATCTTTTGGTGAGGAAGCGCACCACCAGGGCTGCAACAAAAGAACGGGAGGGGAAGGAGAGGGGACTTTTGAATCAGGCACATGCTGCAGACTCGGTGTGCATTTACGGAGAGGATGCAAATGTGTGGGAAACAGGAAGGGGGTTGATTTGGGGGAATGTGCCATTTGGGATGGCTCGTTCAGCCTCTTTCCCAGGCTCTCCAATTCTCAAGTGCAACACACACACACACACACACACACACACACACACACACACACACACCAGTTTCCTGAGTCGGTCTTTTCCCCAGCCAGGGTGGACGGTTGGGTCAGGAGAAAGAGGAGGCTGCAACAGGCCAGCTGCGAATGTTTGGTGAGGAGAGAGAACAAATCCCTGGGGATTCCCCCAACTGAGATTCTCCCCTGGAGATGCACTCTTGGCGCAGACCGGCAGGGGCCCTGGTCAGAAACCCCACAAGTGAGCCATTGGCCTATCCTTCCCTCTCTGTCCTTGCACTGGGGAAGCCCAGGGGGGTCTGTCCCATGACAGTTCATGGATACGAAAGCATATGTTGCTAACAGGTGGTTCATTTCCTATAAGCAATAAGCTGGTCTGAACAGCTCTGCTGGGCGGGGGAGGGGGGGAGAGAGAATGAGAGAGATTGAGAGATCCCATTCATATAGGAAAGGTGGCGGATTTCAACTCAGACGTCTTTTTCCAGCTTTGAGGTGGAAGGGCCATGGGGAAAGAGACAAAAAATCTAAGAGTGGGCAAGAAAGAGAGAGAGAGAGAGAAAGAAAGATGATGATAGATGGGAACCCGTCCCAAAGTGTAAAAATAAGTACTCTGGATTTTATAGCAGAGGGGTAGCCCTCAACACGGCAGCGTGTGGTGGAATGTCCTTGGCTGCCATCCTATACACACTTCCCTGGGCGTCCGTCCCGTTGCACTTAATGGGACTTACTGCTGAACAGTAAGGGAGCTGTCAAGGTGGCTTTATTTTGGAACAAAAGAAAGCCAGTGGCTTATAAAGGTTACGACTGCTCTGAGGCTGAAGTGTAGATTTGCTTCCTTTTCCCCGTGTGGGATAATCAGTCCAAAGCTGTGTCAGTTCCCCTGTCCGCCCCCCACCCCGAGTTGCACTTGTGAGCTGAAAGGTTCTCTTGTAGGCAGCTCAGCTCTGGGCTCCCATCTGTGCTGAAATGTTAAACAGAACGGGGTTCAAATGGTGAGCTTGGGGGGTCCATCAGTTCCCAGAGAGCTCCAGGTGGAGGTACAACTTTGGGAGCAGTTGCTCTCCACTCGGGACAGAGCTTGGTCTCCCTCCTTGTGGCTCTTCCTCTTTAAATTAGGATTGGAAAAGGTGGCCTTTCAAAGCAGAGGCTGGCTCCCGAAAGAGGGTCCCTTCCAGTCAAAGACTGTCCTCTGTAAATAAAGGCCGCTACAGGCACTAGAGCCCTGCGAAACAGCCCACCCCTCCATATTCACACTCCTTGCAGGACAGTGGCAAGTAACTCTGGGATTGCAGAGCCTTGTGGAGGACCTGAGGGCAGGATCAGGTTGGCAAGGGATGCCATTTCTGGAGCAGCAGATGACAGATCTTCTTGCCACTACAGGAAAGGAGGGATAGGATTAGGAGCAGGGGGGAAATTACAGTCCAGGCTTTGCATGAGAAGGTTTCCCAGGGCACCCGGACTGTCTCTGGGAGACAAGATCTGAAACCAGAGTGCAAAAAGCAGGGAAGTTGACAAGTCTTTTGGTCCAAGTCTCAAGTCTGAATCTTTGGCACCCAAGTCCCAAGTCCAACTCGTTGGCACCCAAGTCCCAAATCTGAGTCTGCCTCTTTGGTGCCAAGTCCTGAGTCCTAAACCCCAAGTCCAAATATTTACTTTAAAAAAACCAGCTTTTTGCTCCAGAAAAAAAGTGGGGAAGGTGGGTGGGTTCCAAGTTGCAAGTTGAGTTGGAGTCATCTTTTTTGTGGGAGGGGGAATCCTGTGTCAAGTCACTAGTCCATCTTCCAACTTAAGTCCGACTTGCCAGCGCGTCCCACAACTCAAGTCTCCGTCACTAGCCAAGAGGTGCCCCTCCCCAAAAGCCTGATCCCGACCTGCCCAGGTTTTGGATGTGCATACGCAGGCCTTTGTAGCTCCATAGGATGGCTCTTGCTTTGTGTTTCGATGTTCTCAAGTTCAATCCCCTGCACCTCCAGCCCCAAGGATCAGAGAGGGGGGAAATTCCGTCTGGAACACAGGAAACCCCAGGGAGGGTTGCTGTCTGTTGGAATCCACTTGACAAGGTAGAATTACTGTTTAATGAGAACCCGGAATGGTGCCGGCAATCATGAGCTCAACAGATCATTGGCCCAGGAATAAAATCTTTCCCCTAGAGGCAAAATTTGAAACCAATGGCCCTGGCATTGATACATCCCAGGAAGGCTCCCATTAACACACATCAGCCCCCCCCCAAAAAAAAAACCATCCTCCAAGATGGAACAAATCCGACAATTCTGGGCCAACAGAAAACCGCAGTTTCCTCTCTACCTTTTCACCCGCTAAAGTGTCTGAGCATTAGATTTCATCGTGGCAATTAAAAACATCTCATTAACTTTTATGCCAAGCAAGATAGCTACTGCTGGTGGCTCATTACCCAAACCGATTACTCCCTGCAGCCACTGGGTTCAGAAAACCAAGGGAAAGAAATAGGAGGAAAAGAGCAAAATCCCCCATTTTGCAGAAAAAAGAAGAGGTTGCAACGGGCAGGGCTTTTAGAGACTTACCCGTCTTGCCAACCCCGCTTCCACCCAGCACAACCAGCTTGATGATTTTGTTGGGAGCACAGTCCAAGGGAGGATATTCTGGGATGGGAACCAGGAGGAAATTGGTGGAGTACTGGGACATAATAGTATCCCAGGAGTGGCAGCGCATGCCCGTGGAGTGAACCCAGGGAAGTCTGCTGGGGGAGGCAGAGAAGGAGGACCCGGTGGAAGAAAGTTCTGCTTGAGTTCTTGCCCTCTCTCCTTTCTCCTTTCTCGCCCCCCCGCTGGCCGGCGGCCGGAGGGTCTCATGGAAGCCGCATGGTGGAGGAACAAAACAGAAAAGCCAGCCGGCCAGCGGTTCTGCACAGCGAGGCCGAGGAGGGCGGCGGCGGGGTGGGGTGGGGGGAGCCCTTTTTTTGCATCCACTCCAGTGAAAACTGACTCCGGCATTCTGCAGCCAATCAGAAGTCAAAACATGACATTCCACCAGTTGGGACATAAAGTCCGGGCCTCCACCGAAAACGGCACCCATTGTCTGCTTTTTTTTTTATTCCTCCCCCCTCCAACTCCCCACTCTTTGCTCACTCCCGAGTTTGTAGGCTGCCCTTTGGAGAGGCCAAAGGAGAGGAGAGATCAGGACAGGAACCCCCTTTGGGAGGGAGAGGAAAAGTTCTTTCTCTTTCATCTCTTCCCACTCATGTGCTGCTTTAAAAAAAGAAAAGAAAAAGAAAGCACTCGTGCACGCTAGGAAGACGCATTGCACTTTATTGTAATTTTATGGCTTTGGTAGCCTTGTAAGCCGCTTAGAGTACACTTGTAGATAAGCGGGGTATAAATGTAACAAATAAATAAATAAATAAATAAATAAATAAATAAATAAATAATCATTTAAGGCTTTAAATGCAAAGGAGTCTTATTTAGATACCCTGCAGGGTTTGCAAAGTTTTAACCATGGACCGGTGCAAGATCATCAGCATAAGGATTGGCAGCAAGGAGACACTGTGGCGAATCTGGCCTGTTGACAAGAATGTCCAGTGGCTGATAAATTAGGGATGTATGGGGACAGGGTTAGGGTTAGGGATAGGGATAGGGTTAGAGTTAGGGTTAGGATTAAAGTGGATAGAGGGACGCTCTTCTCCCTCTCAGAAAATACCAGAACTAGGGGACATCCACTCAAATTGAGGGTTGGGAGAGTGAGAACAGACAAAAGAAAATCTTTCTTTACCCAGCATGTTGTTAGTCTGTGGAACTCCCTGCCACAGGAGGTGGTGATGGCATCTAGCCTGGATGCCTTCAAAAGGGGATGGGACAGATTCCTGGAGGAAAAGTCCATCACAGGTTACAAGTCATGATAGGGAGACATGTTCTCTCCACGTTTTAAAAGCAGGGTACTTCCAAGGCTAGATGCAGGAGAGTGGTATCAGGAGACAGATCTAGTCTCCTGCACTCCCAGAGGCATTTGATGGGGCCACTGTGAGATACAGGATGCTGGACTAGATGGGCCTTTGGCCTGATCCAGCAGGGCTTTTTATGTTCTTATATGTAAGTCAGCTTCCATACTCTAGGGCTGACATCACTCCTTCCTGCCCCAGGATTGAGGCTCGCTCCATCGTAGTCTAAACAGAAGAGCCCTCGTGCCTCCAAATGAGTTTTCTGGTCCATTTGGCTCTCATTACTTGATCGATGAAAGCTTTCCTACGGTGGCTCCCGACCTTGGGTCCCTAGAGGTTCTTGGACTGCAACTCCCAGAAGCCTTTGCTTCCAGCTGTGCTGGCCAGGAATTCTGGGAGTTGCAGTCCAAGAACTTCTGGGGACCATTGCTTAGGAAGAGCTTTTCTGGAAATAACTTTTTCCCAGCTCTGCGCTTGACATAGATGAGAAATAACAGGAGGCTGTTTAAAGTCTGGGAAGCTCTGGCAAGGCACTGGGTTCTGGTTTAATTATTAAAGGATGCTGTTTTGCAATTAATGTTCCATAACTGTTGTCTCAAGCTTCTTCACTGCTTCACAAACAGTGCTCATGAAATACAGCTGTCAAAGGCCTGCCTTAGAACAGCCCTGTGTGCATAAATTATGCATTGTTTTGGCTGTTCTTGAAGGCTAAGGATCTTTGACCCCTGTTTCTATGGTTTCTTGATCATATATTAAGATATTGAGCAGGACAGGTCTGTTTTTTGTGGAGTGTTTTTAATTAACTTGGTCTGGAACTGCTTGGCATGTCGATCACAGAGTATTCACCAGAAGTCAGTGCTGTTGCTAACTTACCAAATGCAAGTAAGTGGGACGTGAAAGGTAAGGTAAAATACTCAGAAATAAATAAATAAATAATAAAACAAAATCCGAGGGTCTCAATTTTCAGAAATCTCTGTCAACCTTTTTGCTGCCTGAAACTCTGTTTGGGAAAGACAATAGCAATGGTTGCAGGGCCATTGAATGGCAATTTGTGAAAAATGATGCCCAGAGCCTTGAGCGCTCTAAAATGTTCCTTTGGAGTTCCACGGATGCCTGAGGTTATCAGGGCACCAAGCAAAACAGGTAGGTAAAATGCATTTTTAAAGCCTTGGCAAAAGTCAACCAGAGTTTTCATGAATACGAAAACCCATCTCAAACAGGAGGCAGAAAAAACTTATTCAACTGCATTTCCACCTCTTCTTATCGTGCACATATTTAGACAAAACCTCTAATCTGATTTGAAAATCACACTCATTGATGGGGCTTTCCTCCATAAACATTCATTTACAATGGTGTGTGTGTGTGTGTGTGTGTGTGTGTGTGTGTGTGTGTGTGTGTGTGTGTGTGTGTGTGTGTGTGTGTGTGTGTGTGTGCGCGCGCGCGCGCGCGCGCACACAGGACAGGAAAAAAACAGTTGTCTTGGAGGAACTCCGAGAGGAGAGTTGTAAACACGTGTATGGCATCGTTACAGTGGTGACTGACTCTTTGTGACTCTACGTTCATGGAGTTTTCTTGGCAGGGATACTGGAGTGGTTTGCCAGTTCCTACTCCAGTTCCCCTACAGCACCTGGTATTGCCTGGTGGTCTCCCATCCAAGTACTAACCAGGGCCAATCCTGCTTAGCTTCCAAAATCAGGCAAGATCGGATGTGCTTGCTTAAACAGAAAAGCATAACTAAGGACAAATCCAAAACCAACCACAATCTTTCTGTGTCACACACACACACACACACACACACACACACACACACACACACACACACACACACACACACACACACACAACAGAAGCAAAAGCAACCCAATACAGTAGTCTGCTTTAGGAAGTAGGACCTGCATCCGGTGTCTTACAAAAGGATGAACTGAAACCCTGACCAGAAGCCACTTCACACTGTCTCACTGTGGTGCACATTTCATAGAGGCAATGATATGACACAAAGGGTAGTGGTGGTCACTTGACATTTGACCCACTGGAATGCAGAGGAGGGAGGACAGATATGGAGGGATTCAGTTTATGAGCCAAGCAATCCAAGCCGTAATTGTGTGTGTCAGCTTTACCATTAACATGACATCCCCCCTGTAGATATTCTTGAAAGCATGAAAGGTTTTAGCAGGGTTCCAAAGGCTAGCAACTGCTGTTTCACCATTTGTGTGGCACACATTTTTGTCGCTGACGTATGCCTTGTTGCTAGATTTTATTCCATTTTATCATCTATACGGAGCATGTTATTGCTGTGTGCCTGTTATTTGATCTGTTGTTGGTGTCCTGCGCTGCTTTGCGTCTCTCTGGAGAGAAGAATGGCATTTAAATGAAAATAACTCATCAAAAATCAAAGATAAAATGAAGTTATCCTCCTTTAGGGATATCATAAGACAAGGCTGCTTTACTCTGTCTTTCTATGAATCTGCCATAAATGGCTACAGAGACTTTGTGTTTATAATCACTTATAACTTTGTGTTTATATCTCTCCTTGTGTCATTGCATTGACACTATGTTATCCATTGTTAGTTATAATGTTGCCTTCTAATGCTGTAAGATACCCCTTGATTCCCTGTTTCTCAAGCTGAATATGTCTTAATTATAATGGACTGTATATTGTCTCTCCTTAATGTAAGCCACCTTGGGTCCTCTTCCAAGGAGAAAGGCGGGGTGAAAATATTCATAAATAAATAAATAAATAAATAAATAAATAAATAAATAAATAAATAAATAAATAAAACATGAGATGGAATGATACACTAGTACAACACATGGCATTGCAGGACCTGAGCAAGGCTGCTCATAATAGGCCCTTCTGGAAGTCATTAATTAATAGGGTCCTCATAAATTGGACACAGGGAGCCATTCAGTTAGTTCATTCTTAGGGTCCTCAGACCTACAATGCTGGCTGCCGGGAGATAAAACATTTTACAGGAGTCTCAAGTTCCAGGCACTTTGCCAAAACATCTGGCCTTAAAAGGCAGTTTAAAACCCACTCCCTAGTTGTGCTAAAAAAAAATTCCAGGCACATCATAAGAACATTTGACATTAAAGCAAAAGCAACCCCCATTGTTTGGGGGGTGCCATCTATGAATGTATAAATTAAATCATGATGGAGTGGGCAATACAAAATCATGTGCACTAAGGTTTCCAGAGCACCCGGCTCACACAAGGCTGCGTCTTGCATAATTATGAGCTATTCCCCTGAATCTTCCCCACAACAGGGCAGAAGGCAATAACATGACATCTGGCAATGGAAATTGCTCTCCAGTCAAAGCACCCTGCTCCCATTTTATGAGCGCTGGAGGGGAAATCGGACCTAGACAAAATTGGTTTTTATTATGTTAACAGCAGACTGGGTGGCCTCTGTAGACTCAGTGGATTTCTCAGCGCAGTTGTGAGGGAACCTAGCCTTGTATTTATTTCCCTGAAAGTTATCTATCAGCTCAGTATCCAAATGTTCGTTTTGCTTTTGTCTTATGGTTGAATATGCCAATAAAGGTTCTCGCTTGCTTGCGATAATTAATAACTTAAATCCATTTTGCCACGGAAGCCCCATCCTTCCTTCCTTCCTTCCGAGGAAGTGGATGCAGATTCGAGCCTCCCAGGGGCCAGCACAAGGTCCTCGCCTTCCTTATTTATCGATTTATTATTTATTATTACAAGGCAGGAGTGCTTAATCATACATACATACATACATACATACATACATACATACATACATACATACATACATACATACATACATACATACATACATCTTTATTGGCATTAAAACAAAGAAAATAGAACACAACCCAAACAGTGATGGTAAACCATGGTCAAGTAAAACAATAGGTAAAAAGCCCAAAAGGGGATACACTCTCATTTCTTATTAATAACAGCTACTAGAAAATCTGCAACTTGTAAGGTGACCCATTCGGAATGGTCACGAAGGGCTGCTTAATCGTTCAGAAGGAAGGAGGAGCCCTCGTGGCGCAGTGGTTAAATGCCTGTCCTGCAGGTAAAACTGTGCTCACGACTACCAGGGGTTCAATCCCCGGTAGCAGGCTCAAGGTTCACTCAGCCTTCCATCCTTCCGAGGTCGGTAAAATGAGTACCCAGCTCGCTGGGGGGGAGGGCAATGTGTAGCCTGCACACTGTAATCAAAATTGTAAACCGCCCAGAGACGACTTGTAGTGGTATGGGGCGGTATATATAAGCAGAACACTTTGCTTTGCTTTGACAGGAATAGGAGGTGAAAAGAGCTAAAGGAAGGGGGAAGCCGGCGAGGAACGGGTGGGGAGGAAGAAGGGATTGGTGGTGGAAAAAAGGGGGGGGGGGCGAAATAAGACTTATTTTTTGGGGGGGGGCGGAACGGAAAGAGGGCCGGAACCTTCCTTCGGGGTTCTGGAGGGGGGACCCGGGAGGAAGGGTTTCGCCGCTGCGCACCCGGACGCCTTTGGCGGTGGCGCCCACCTGCGGCGGCGGCGGCGGCGGCGGCGGCGAGGAGGACCCGACATGGCGGCGGCATCGGCAGCAGCGGCAACGGGAGCAGCTTCTTCTTCAGCTTCAGCAGCAGTAGCGGAGGAGGAGGAGGAGGCTCCGGCGTTGGGCTCGGGGCTGTCGCCGCCGCCGTCGCCGTCGTGGCCCCGGGGGTGGTCGCGGTGGGGCGGATGGAAATGCGGAGACTCGCCTCCCTCTGGACCATGGTGAGGGAGACCCAGCCAGCCACCCCCCCCCGCCCGCCCCACCACCGCCGTAGAAAGGGGGGGGAGGGGAGAGGAGGAATGGGGGAGGGGGAGGGGGGAAGAGCAGACCCCACCCCCATCCCGCACCCCACCCTCTCTCACCCCCACCCCCCCACACACACACCCTCATCAGGCTTTCCTTCTCTCCACCCCCCCCCCACACACACACCCTCAACCCCAACCCCAACACCCCTTCAGGGGCAACAGGGCCCCCTCCTGATCGACCCCCAACCGATCGATCCCGATAGCCCTCTGTCTAGATCTGCACAGGTACTGATACAGATATCTATACCTCTGTCTGTCTGTCTTATCTGTCTGTCTATCGATCATCAATTCTTTCTCTGTCTGTCTGTCTGTCTGTCTATCTATCTATCTATCTATCTATCTATCTATCTATCTATCTATCTATCTATCTATCTGTCTGTCTGTCTGTCTGATGAATTCATTCTCTTCCTTCCTTCTTCCTTCCTAGCCCTCCCTCCCTCCCTCCTCTATCCCTTTCTTCAGTTCCTTACTTACTTTCTCTCTGTTCTTCCCCTTTTCCTATCTCTTCCTCTCTCTCTCCATATAACCATGCTATCTATCTATCTATCTATCTATCTATCTATCTATCTATCTATCTATCTATCTATCTATCTATCTATCTATCTATCTATCTATCTATCATCTCCACAACTTATAAATAATCTATTCCTTCCTTCCTTCCTCCCTCCCTCCCTCTGTATGTCTTCTTTTTCTATCTTTCTATCCTTCCAGCTCTGCACTTCCAAGGTTATTGATGGGCCCTGAGGTAAACTCTCCACAGTCTTCTGAGGCAAAGTGTTCCCCCACCCCCCAGTTGCAGTCTGGGTATTCATTCCATAATATTTTCATCTTTGCTGCTAGATCAAGAATTCTGTCACTATTTGCATTGCAACTCATCATAAGGAGGCTAGCTCACGTTGGCATGGGGAAGCTGGTGCCAGTCTGGGCGGCTGAGCCCCTTGGGGGAAAGATGAACAGCCACTGATGGCCGAAACAATTTGCACCCTGTTTTGCCCTTCTAACTGTGTGTAAGGCTAGACACCTGAATAGGTGCCCCCCCCAATGTGCACTATATTTGTGGTGCTGGTGTTTTGTTGTTCTTGTTTGTTTTTAATGCTTTCAGACCCAGAGAGCCTCAACATGGTGTGGGCTTGTATAGTACACAGTTCTCTTTTCTTCCCTTCCCCTTGTTTCCATTCCCTAGCGGGTTTTGTGATTATGTTTGGTGTTTATGTGACACTTCTCCCTATCACAGCTATTGACAAATGAATGTTGCTGTTCGTTGCTTGCTTGGGTTTGTTGCTATAAATAAGCCCAGGGTTTGAGATGCCCCCAGTGAAAAAAATCAGCTGCAATGCCACTTCTTGCACTGTGTGGGGCATGTGTTCCGAAATGACTAGAGTCACGCCTGTGGGGCTTTTCAAACAAACAAACATTTATTGTATTGACTTTTATGGCTCAGCTCAAACCTGTTTTTTTACACTGGTTTCTGGGCTTAGAAACTCAAGAAAGGCTGGTCTGTTAACTAAGGGCCTTTTTACACGACCCCTAAGATCCGCTGGCCACTTAAATTCGGACCAGAGATCTTAGGGGTTCCTCGCTCTTCCTCTGTCCCCACCCCCCTCCGCACTTCCTGGTTGCTGGCTGCCTGAGGGAGGGAGAAAAAAGAAAGAAAAGCATGCCAGTTTACCTCCGTTTTGTTCCCTGGCAGCATTCAGATCTCTTAAAGGGGTGGGGCGCAAAAAAAGAACAAACGGAAGCCAGGAGAGCCCCGCACTCACTATCCTTACACCGGATCAAATATTTGTCACCATCAAAGACCAGGTACAAGAAAACTGCTGTTTGGTCATGCTAAAGTGGGCGGGGTCACACTTAATTGTCTGCAAAGTCCGGAGCTGGTGGGTAAACATTTTTAAGGTCCGGACCTTGCAGCCATTTGCGGCGGAGCTTAGGGGTCGTGTATAAACGCCCTAAGATGCACTTTTTTGGCCTGATTTAGGATAGGAGACAAGCCCTCTGGAGCTGTTCTGTCAACTAAGCTGCAGCCCCGTGTTTCTGGCGAGGCTGTGCCTCTGGGTGTATCTTTCATTGGCTCAGAGGCAGCTGGCATCATCCTATGAGGATGAGTAATTGAAAACAATCGACTCCTATCCATTGGAGAGGGAAGGCAGGGGACATCTTTATCTCTGCCTGGAAGAATGGACGGTCAGGCCATAGAAAGGATAAAATGGACGGCCCTCACTGCGGGTGAATGACTTCACAGGGTCTTGGAGAGAAACTTCATGTTGGTTTGACACTTGCCATTAATAAGAATAGAGGAGCTGGAAGGGGCCTTTGGGACCATCAAGTTCAGACCCTTTCAAGGAGGCCCAGTGCAGAATTTTGCTTCCAAGGTCTGGATCCTCAGAGGCTGAGACCTAAACCACTGAGCTACCCAGTAGCTGTGTCCTTGTATACTGTTTTCTGGAAAAAAATGTGTAGGGCAAAGTTCTTCCAACAAGTTGCTTTGGAGATGCATGCCACAAACAGAGTGACAAACAACCAAAGAAGCTTAACGTAAAAGGCTGAAGGTAAAGAGTTTTCAGGTCAAGTTACAAGGTTATTTTGCAAAAGCAAACAAACAATAAAAAAACATTTCTGCGGATTTTTTTTTTGTAAAAAAAAAGTGTCAGAATGCAGAAAAGGTCTAACCTCCCAGATTCACAGCCAGTGAAGAGAAAGCTTTTGCAATTTGTGAAGCAGTTGTTGAGTTGTGAGTCTAGACTTGTGCAAATCCAGCCAAATCTACCCTGTCTGCTTTGATGGGCAGCTGAGTTCCGGCTGATCCTTCCCAGTGGGAATTCCTGAGAGGCAGGAAGACCCAGCTATGTCCTAGATTATGTTCATAACTTATAACATCCTGTTTATGTGATTAATGGTTAAGGGACAGAGTGATTCCACCCATGTGGCTTTTAAATGTCCTCATGACAGAAGATGAGCTTGAAAAAGTTTGATGGCTGGTTCTGCGGAAGTGATGTTTCGGCCATTTGAGGCAAAAGGCAGAGGGGGAAGAGAGGGGGATAGGGGTGCTTCAGAAATCTGACAGGCAGGCCACGCAATTCCCACCCCTCTGAGATAGGTACTAGTGTCTTAACAGAGGTGAACCTTATGAAGGTATCACGCCAGGTGAAAGTGGTGGATGCCCCCCACACACACACACCAGGTTTTTGTCCTGATTCCATCGCTGACTTTTAATTACTCACTTTGAGGAGAACTGGTTGTTCTTTGGCATCATAATTCAATTCCTCTTCCTGGCCAGAAGCATTTAAGGACTGATAATGCATTAAAGGGCTTTCTCTGCTTGCAACCACACTTTTCAATACATAATTAAAGGGATGTGTTGATATGGACGTAGGAGGGAATGCAGAATGGATGCCTGCTCCTACCAAACTAGCCATCTTTATTTTTTAAGTTTAATTGTCTTCTTTTTCTTTTTTTAAATAAAGCTGTCTTTGCACACATTCTGGGTGCATTCTGTCACTCAGATAGTTAAGAACATAAGAGCTATGCTGGATCAGGCCAAAGGCCCATCTAGTCCAGCTTCCTGTATCTCACAGAGGCCCCGCCAAATGCCCCTGGGAGCGCACGAGACTAGATCTCTGTCTCTTGATACCACTCCCCTGCATCCGGCCCTTGAAGGACCCCAGTTTTAAGCCTGGAGATGACACATCTCCATCATGGTTTGTAACTTGTGATGGACTTTTCCTCCAGGAATCTGTCTAATCCCCTTATTGAAGGCATCCAGGCTAGATGCCATCACCACATCCTGTGGCAGGGAGTTCCACAGACTAACAACGCGCTGGCTCAGCCTTTCCCCCTTTGTCCCATGCGGCTCTAATTTCCACTGTGCCTGCCCTTCTCTCCCTGTTTCTGGTCCGCTTCTCAAGCGGTGTGTGTGCAGTGTAAATGCTCTCTTCAAATCCACAAACATGGCTCACTTTTTTACACCCCCACTTTTGTTTTTAAAATAAAACACACATTAAACACTCAGAGAAACAGATTGGAAGACCACCACCCTGCCATTTAAGGACTTTTTCTCCCTTTGAAAATAGTGGGAAAATTGAAATATGAATATTGGCCAATGAAATATTTAACATTTTGAATGATAAATAAAAATGTTAAGATGAAATGTTCTTATCTGGCCTTTACTGGCCTAAAATATATAAACATGATCTGTGTTGGAAAGGCACTCTCTCCAGTGCTGCAGAATACAGAAAATGTTTTGATATTCATTCTAAGAAGGCAGTCCGAGATTCTGTCCAATGTACTTTTCCTGCGACGTGATGGTTAGGCCTTTAGACAGCTCCAGGCTCCTTTTGTTTCTTGCAAAAACCGTGTTCCTCCGTATGACAGAAAATGGTCTGTTTGGCCATGAATCAAACTGAGAAAGAAAGAAATATGGGAAAGGATAGAGAAGCTGGACTTGGACCAGGCAGAACGGCCGTTTTTAGACTTTTGTGGAAATGGTAAAAACGGAGAAGCAGAAATTTCTGATGCCTCACCAAATACAACTAATTAGGCATTTTTGAAGGAAAATTAGTACTTAGCGCGGGTTCAGTTTCTCTCCCCCCCCCTTTAAAATGGATGCTTTCTGTATTCGCTGACTGCCGAAGGAAAGATTAAAGGTTTATTTACACTGGGAAGTCACTGCAGGTTGGTTCCACTTTAACCGCCATAACGCTGTTTGGTGGGAGCTGTAGTTTGGTGTGGTGCTAGGATTTCTCTTCCAGAGAGCTCCCGCATTCACCCCCTGAGCTGCAAGAGTAGTCATGTCCTCCCCTCTCTTTTTCCTCTTCCTTCATTTCCTCTCCTTGGACTAGCGCTTTGAGATGTCATGCCACTCAGGCCAACTCAGCATGCCGAGACTAAAGTCATTTTTTCCTTTCTAGTCTGTCTCGTCTGGATGCTCTTCGGACCCACCAACGGCAACCTCCTCCTCCATGGGTAAAGAGCCTGCACCTTATCTTGGAGTATCGAGAGCAGAGATGAAATCCAACTATTAACAACTTTTTTCTTTTTTTTAGCTCCAGGAGAAATCTTCCATTCCTTCAAAATGCTGGGCTCATCCTCTGGCTCATTCTTTGTTTTCTCACCTTCCATTTATCTTAATCTCTCCTCTTGCCTTGATCCAAAACTTCAAAATCAATCTACTTTTTTTCCATGCAATGCTTCTTCTCGATCCCTGAAAGTCTTTCTTGCCAATTCTGCATCCATCACAAAGCTTCTAGTCCTGATTATCAAAGCTTTTCCTGGTTGGCTTCCTTCAGTCTCTCATTCCTTGTGTGTCATTATATCTTTGCCCCAGTCTTCACTCCAGGTTGCCTGAAGCTGCCTTCATCTCCAGTACAAGGGGCTGTTTTCCTTTTCTCCTTTTCTTAATGCCCCCTCTCCTTTCCCTTCATATCTCTGTCCAGTTACATTTTCCTCCATGACTTTGAGTGTAATCTTTATCCTCCAGTTTTCATGAGATCTGAAATGCCCACATGCAGCTGTATCACTCACTTCTGTATAAGGTGCTATGCCCACAGTGACTCTGTATAAATAAAGTCATCGTTTTTCTTTCTGCCGCTCTAGAACAGTGTTAATTGTTGGCTTTGGCACCAGAGGAAGCAAAGGTAGTTTTAGACCAGTGGTTCTCAACCTGTGGGGTCCCCAGATGTTCCTGGACTGCAACTCCCAGAAGCCTCCACCACTCGCTGGGCTGGAAGGGGTTCCTGGGAGTTGCAGTCCAGGAACATCTGGGGACCCACCAGTTGGGAACCACTGTTTTAGACTAGGAGCACGGATTTCACCCTCCTGGCATACAACGTTTTGGGAACTGAGGAAGCAGTGTGTCACCTGAGCGTGTTCTAATTCCAGAAGCCTTGTTTCATTTGGGTGTGTGATCTGGTATTAACCTTGGAGTAAAAACTATTTTAACAGGAAGAAGCAAGGCTGAGTCATTGGCTTGCAGTGGGGGCAGGATTTTACCGCTTGTTCTTTTCTTGGCAAACCATCGTTTGGGCTGGTTGCCAGAGTATCTATCAATTGTGTGTGGATTCTTAACCCTGGGCCCTGAAAAACCAAACGGCACATTCTAATCATTCCTTGATTTTGAAAAAAGGTAAATATGCTGAACATGATGAGACATGGTCATGGGGGGTGTCTTTCCAGATGGTTTTTGGTGAATATAATCTTTTGTCTGAGTGGTTCTTACTTTCAGCTTTTGGTCCTACTTTCTTTGGAAGGTTTATCTTGTTTTCGTGTGCAAAGTGAGTACCTCTTAAGTCCACGAGAAGAACCGGCAACACGGTTAGCTATAGGCTCTAAATCGAAGGGCATTATGGGTTTCCTATTCATTTATAAACTGCATCTCAGCTGTAATGATCCCCAAGATGGTTTTATGGTTTTCAAAAAGTGCAACGTCCATTTGGGACCTAAAACAATTCAAGGCATGAAAATAAAGAGAAACCCCAGCGTGAAAGTAGAGCAATGACCGAATAGAATCGGAAAGTGTCCGTCAAAGCCACATCAGATCAGGCTTGGTTCACTGCAGCTCTGAAGACACAACGAGAACAAATGAAGCTTGTGCCTTTTCCCTTAAGGTGAGAGGGATCCAGAGAATGGGGTCACCAAAGGAATAAAGCCAGCTGAACAATCCATACTGTTTGATACATGGGTGACGTAGGGGTTAAGAACATAAGAACAGCCTTGCTGGAACAGGCCATCACAGCCCATCCACTCCAGCATTCTGTCTCACACAGTGGTGGCTCAACATTTGCTTCAGGGTATTCCCAAGCAGATGTCTTCACCTGCTCATGATTCCCTGCAAATGGCATTGAGAAATATCCTGCCTATCTCTCCAACCCAGAGGTTGTCCTTAGCCATCCAGAATGATAGCCATTGATACCTTTTGTTCTCCATGAACTTGTCCAATCCTTTCTTGAAGCTCTCAAGGCTGACAGCTGTCACCACTTCTTCTGGCAGGGAGTTCCACAGACCAGTGATCCTCTGGGTGAAAAAGTACTTTCTCTTATTTGTTTGAGATCTAGCACCCAAAAGTTTCATGGAGTGCCCCCTAGTTCTAGCGTTGTGCGATAGGGAAAACAGCTTTTCCTTATCGACTTTGTCCACACCATGTATGATTTTATAAACTTCAGTCAGGTCACCTCTTAGGCACCGTCGTTCAAGAGTGAAGAGGCCCAGCTGTTGCAGCCTCATATGGTAAGGAAGGTGTTGCAGGACCTTGAACCTTTGAGCTGCAGAACTGGAAAGCACCCTATGGATCATTGAGTCTGGTCTCTTGCAAGGAGGCCCAGTGGGGAATCGAACTCCCAACCTCTGGCTCTGCAGCCAGAGACCTAAGCCGTGATCCTATCCAGACCAGATCCTATTTACCAGAATCTATGTAATCCTGCATGGCAGGGGGTTGGACTAGATGGCCCTTGAGGTCTCTTCCAACTCTATGATTCTATGATTCTATCTGTGCTCACTGCACAGTTGAAAAAACGCTCACAGTGTTTGTGAAGGCAGATAGGCCAAAGTCTGGTGGCCAAAGTCTATAAATCAGAGGTGAAAATTAAGGGTAGAGATGCTAGACGTGTTCCTGGCGGGCTTTCCCTAGAGAATTCTCGTTCAGGACTCCTTCTGTGCAAGCCTTTGGCAGTGCTGAAAGAAAAGATGCACTCTGCAGATGATGGCATTTTGAGGAATCACATCAAAACCTTGACTGCCCACCCCCGCAAAGGTTTGCGCAAGCAGGTTTTATTTTTGGAGGCACGGCACCCGTGGAGGGTTGTTTTTTCCCCTTATCTGCCTGAATAATAAAGGAGTTGTGAAATGAAATTAACCTCTTGGAATCCGCACTGAGGAACATCTGGCCAAATATGCATTTTTATCGCTGGTTCTGCAATTTGTGAGCGGCTCTTCTGCCTTAACTATACTGTTCTAGATCAACGCACTCATGCCGATAAAAGTTTATCATAGAAAGATACGTTGCTAAGCTTTCCTTTCACCTCACGTCTACGACATGAAAAAAGAATCAGACACATTTAGGAGAGTTATGTTGCACGTAATCATCAGAGCTAGAAGGAGCCATCAGGAGTCCTGCCCAGCGGAGAATCAAAGCTCCTCCACAGCATGGGATTCAAGCTATAGGTCTAGCTGCAGATTGGTACTCGTTAGGGAATTAGGACAGAATGAAATGAAAAGCAGGTCACTTATTGGTCACTTAGTAAAGCTGGTCATTTGTTTCTGAAGACTTACGCCTGCAGATCTCTTCCAAGCCTATTTCAATGGTGCCGTGTTATACCATCAAAAACGAGCATTTTAAACTAGCTGGAACCTGTGCATATGTATATTACTCAGAGCGGTGAACTTTGAACCAGAAAAAAGACCCGTTCAGCAACTAGAGGATGTGCCTTTAGAGTCTTTAGAGGAGAGCTTTCCATGTGTCCCGGGTATTAATACATCACGTTTTGCTTTGCCCATGAATGGATTTAATTGCCCTGTAAAACGAAATGTTGTAAGAAGCAATTATAGCGACTAACGACAGGAGAGTACATGAAGTTCTCCAGCAGGACAAGGGGGGAAGCAAGTTTTAAAGCGCGGGAGATAGTTTTATTGCATTTCACAGTAATAAAGTAATACAGCGTGTTTTAGAGAGAGAGAGGAAAGAAGAAGAAGAAAGAGGTCCTGGGTCTGGTTTAAATCTGGCCTTTTAGGCTCTTCAGTGAGTCACTTGGCTGCGATAAGACCCCCCTTTCTGGGGCTCGTGAAGTTGGGTTGCCTAGAGAGGCGATGCAGTCGATATGTTTTTACGATCCATACGTCATGTTGCGCTCCGATCCCATCCTGGGGACCCTTTGCTCACCTGTCAAATAAAACCACTATCTCACGTCCCTTCCTGTCTGGCAAAGGAGGGCCGCGGATGGTTTGCTTAGTAAACAGCTCACTGACTTGGGCTGGTCTGTCTCCAAAGTGCTGGGGTTCTTTTGGGGGGGGGGGGTCATGGCTGCAGAAGTCAGGCTTGCTCTAAGCTGTCTATATATGGAGCCTTTTGCCGTACGCTGGCATTATTTTTGGTGTGAGTGCCTTGCCCCCTGTCGGTGCTGAGCAGTTCTCGGGGAGTCGGTTGCCTTGCTTTTCCCCCCTTCGACAGCCTTCCCGACTCACAACTTTTCACATGTAAGGTATTAGCGCTCCCATCCTCCTCAGCCAGCATCCGCGCGTGCTAAGGGCCATGGGAGCTGTGTAACCCAACATGTCTCAGAGGCACCGGGCGGAGGAAGGCTCCTGCTTTTTAGAGAGTTCCCGAGGTCTTGCGCGGCAGAGCTGGCCAGGAGATCAAAATGCCAGCCTTCACGATTGAACCAACAGAACGTCATCGGGTTTCAGCTAGGCTGGACCGCCTTGCATCAGTACACCACTAAAAACGACTGTTGGATTTCCCCTGGCTTTTTAAATGTGGAACTAACTCACACCCTCCCTGGATCTTCCTTACAGTTACAGCTACAATCCTGAGAGTACTCAGAGATTGCCTGATATTTTTTTTAAAGGCACAAATCAGACGTGATTGATATACTTATAGCCCTGTTGCTTTAATGTAATAATAATAATAGACCCTAAAACTGGAATTCTCTCTCTCTCTCTCTCTCTCTCTCTCTCTCTCTCTCTCTCTCTCTCTCTCTCACACACACACACACACACACACACACACACACACACACACACACACACACACACACACACACACACACACACACACACACACACACACACACTCCTATTTGAAGGATGTGCAGGCTTAGCAGATTTAGGAGGGGAGGTAAAATTTTTCTTTTATATTTTTGTTCTCATATTCTGCTTTGGATTGCAACCACCCCGAAATCACCATTTTCGGTACTTCAGGGGGAAAACAGATGTAGGAAGCCTCTGAACTGAGTTTGTACATTTGGGCCGACGGGGTGGGGGGGTGGGGAATAAGGGCTTTAGAGACCCCAAAACTTATGATGATGAAAACATTTGCCGCAGGAGCAAAAACCACCCTTGGGGCAAGTGAGTTCCGAAAGTTTCTGCCCCCTCTTTAAGCCTTTTGCTTTCGTATTGATTTTTTTGCAAATACATTCTGCCCACAGCATCTCTTTCTTCTTCAGAAAGAGGGGTGTGTTTAAGACTGGAGTGGGGAAATCTGTGCCTGTCACTTGGGGGCTGGGGGGGGGTGGAGGTGAACAATGTCCTTTGTGTATCTGTTGTCTTACCTTGAGTGTACCCATGCTCATGGCAAGAGCCGAAGGGGGCTTGTTTTAGAGACTTTCCGTGATTTAAATACGGTACATCTTTCTGAAAACGCTGTTTATGCAATCCACCCAAAGCAATCTTAAACCCAGTTCGAACCCTGGTAGTAACTGATAGTTTGGAAGCTAAATTGAGTTGCTAGTCCGAACCAGAGTAGACCCCTTGAGTCAGTGGCAGCTAGAGAAGTCTTGACATATCATGCATCCGTTGACTCAGAGAGTCTGTTTTAGTTAGGCTTAGTAACAGGATTTATAGGCCAGATGGATGACATCTTGTGCAGTGGCCCATCTCTTTGACAGTGGGAACGGTGACAAATACAGTTTCACGGGCGTATGACGTTCCCGACTGTAAGTTAACATCTGTAAGTTAATGGCCATTAACATTTTTTCCATTTAATGTTTCAACTTGTGCCTAGCTGATGAGATTGGTTGGTTATTTCTCCTACATGTTGAATGCACCAATTTAATGAGAAGCTAGTGCTTTGGGTAAGCAAATATTGCGTATTGTTGTGTGTTTGTGTCTTTTAAAGTGAGGACTTGCTGAGTTTGCATGAGGCATATTCCTTTTTTAAAAAAACGCTTTTTGAACTAGAATCGCTGGTTGCAGAGATTTAAAACGTGAGCTTGATAGCTTGGCAGTTGTGCATGCTGTGCTCCCTGTAAAAACCCATGTTTTCGCTCCCACAACAGGAATTCCTAAGAAAGATGCACCTCAGCATTTAGATTTGCACATTCTGATGGCAAATCACAAAACAGAGCATGTTAAAACGGGGGGGGGGGGGAAGGAAAGCACAGGCTCTAACAAGCAGACCTCTTTTGCCATTTGGGGGAGCATTGCTTCTAAATAAGTGCCAAACACTTGGTGGGGATTGACCCGTAGTCTCTCAGGTTGATTTATATTCCAATGAATTCCTGATTGCCACTGCCCCGTATACTCAGGGGATCTACGACCAATGCAGCTGCTTGCACATCTGTTTCTTGCAGTGTTATGGATGGCACACTCGCATGCATACCCCCGTCCACTCAGGGTTTTGGAACCGAACAGGCACATTTTTGAAAACCATGGCTTCTCTGTATAGCTGGCATTTCCCTGTCTAGGCAGTGTCATTCAAATGCATGTGCCTGAAGCAACAGACATCCTCAAGGGCATCTTAAATATGGTGGTCGTTTCCTTCTTGGAGAAGACCCCAGGGGCTCAGTGATGAAAAGCAGACACCATGCATGGAGAAATATCCTGGATCTCTCAAGGCTGGGGGCGATCATGCCCCAAACACGGGCTGCCAGTTATAAGTGAAGATGTTAATAAAAGAGCTAATGGGCCCAGTAATTGGACTTGTCCCCCTTGGTGGAGATCAGAAGAACACATGTGCAAAAGAGAGATTCACCCTGTCTGCCTCTCTAGTACTTCACAGAATTAATGCTCCTCTTGGGAAGAAAACCCTGTTCACTTGGTAATATTAACTGTTAAAGAAAGTATAGTTTGCTAGGCTTTCAAATTATCCCACCCCAGTATGCATGTTCTGGGTTGTAAAGCGTAGAAAACGCCTTAGAGGAAGCCCAGGGTTCGGTACTCGAAGCATCTAGTGCCAGAGATGGCCAGCATCTCTGTATTGCTTTATCTAGTGCCATTGTGAGATGCTTCAGGTCTTATGTTTGACAAGAAATATTAATAGAAGTCTAGGAAATAAACCCAAGGAGGGTAATGTTGGTCAATACTTTGAGCAAGATTATCTCCAGGAATTCATGCATCAGCAGTCTGTGTGTGTGTGTGTGTGTGTGTGTGTGTGATTGTTCTTTGATAATGTCTTAATTTCCTGAGATGCAGGTGAAGTGGAACTTTTTTAAAAAAAATGACTGGGTCCCACTTTTCCCTTTTTAAAAATAAATAAATAATAATGGATGGTTTTTATTTTTTATTTTTTTCCAGGGTGCTAATGCCTCTGCTTTGGAGAAAGAGATTGGTCCGGAACAGTTTCCTGCCAATGAACATTATTTCGGTTTGGTGAACGTGAGTAGGTTTTTCTCGGCTACCTCTGAGTTTCCTGTTCATTGTAGCCCAGACTTTCTCAGGACTACATCCTTTCTCTCCAGGCAAGCTTTCCCCCGAATGAGGGGCTACCATGTGCATTTTATATGGATCTCTAGGTTCACATAGACTTTGTGTTTATAACTACTTATAACCTTGCAGCTTTAATGTCATGTTGTCTATGAATGCTGTGAGATGTCCTTCAATTCCCTGTTCACAAATACTTGAATACGTCTTAATTGCAGTGGACTGTATATTGTCCCTCATTACTGTAAGCCGCCTTGGGTCCTTTTCCAAGGAGAAAGGCAGGGTAAAAATACTCTAAAATAAATAAGTAAAATAAACTCTCAGAAATGCTGGCCAGCAC